>CABHPQ010128558.1:29599-49705 GCA_902168405.1 Peromyscus aztecus | reverse complement strand
TCATTTATACACATACACATATGTTATTAAAGCCATGAAGAAACAGTGGACAAGAAGTCTTAACTAAATTTTATGGCACAGGTTAAATTGAAGTCTTGTCTTAAAATGAAATGGTGAGTGTATTTCTTAATTATCACTCTTTTCCTTGAACACAGAGCTCAGGAAAAGTTCAACACCATTGGTACACCTTCTGTTCAAGATGGATGGATTTAGTTGTTGCTGAACAACTGAAAGACAATCATAAATCTCCTTCATGGTATGAAAATGATTCTGATAAACAGTTGCTCTCGTGACAGCTGCCCCTACAAAATGAATTGAATCATCTGATAAACAGTGACAGCAAAGGTCTTTATTTATTTACTTTTTAGAATTCTGAATAGGTATAGATGTCTTCAAAAGAAAGATGAAGTGAAAAATAAATAGTAAAGTGAAAAAAATTAATTGAAAGAAATAGCCAGAAGTTTTTCCCCGGTAACCACAAGCCTAGGGAATTCCAAGAGGTTGGTGGATGAAACCCACAAACATTAAGAAGGATTGCTGTGGAATTACATTTCCTAGCTGGGTAACATATTTGTATCTCTATTAATCTCTTCCAGATGGGAAATATATGGCCCATTGCTCTAAATGTTACTAAATTCAAATTTTAAATTGCATAGTCCCTGGTCAACATATTAGAATAATTAATTCTTCTTACAGGAAAAATTAACAACTACTTAAGTCATAGGGTGATTTGCTGAAGGTTACTTTACATTTGGGTTCCAGTAGAAATACCATCCACTATAATTCCTATGGTCTTATTTGATGAGACTGGAACTGACCAGAAGCCTATAGAAAATTAAAAGAATGATAATTAGTAAGAAAATTAAACATAGGAGTCTTAATAGAACATCTTTGGTGAAAGCTGCTCACATTCCCAAATTATGAGTTACTACAAAAGTTTTGGGTCAGCATTTACATTCAAAATTAGCTCTATTTACTGGATGAACAGTCCTCTATTAGAAGGTCCTGATTACAGTACTCTTCTAATTGGATAGAATTCTGAATTGCCTCAAGCATTTATTCACTGGAATTTTACTACTGGATTTATTGCTAACAGTATCCACTAAGGTCTCTCCCAATGAAATTAAGAACAATTGTTCTCAAGTCTCTTCCAATAAGTGAAATATTTTTGTTGAAGATCATGAAAAGATAATTTAGAGAAACAGTATAAAAAGTAAGACTTAACTCGCAATGCTATGAATAGATGTAGTGCATAAACATTTTGCAACGTTTTGTCATATCACTATGCAATAAGACAGGGTAGTGGAAGAGGTAAAGGCCAGGCCTGATAGGCTATCCATGTTCCAATGGATGGCGCCACAACCATGCACAGACTGGAAGCACTAAATGGACTTAGTAGGTTTTTTTAAAAAGTGTATGAAGTTAGTATTGAATAACCAATTGGTGTGCTGTTCTCTAGGGAAGATTAATTTTTCCCACTCTCAGAATTCCTTAAGTGCCTGTAGTTCTTTGTGCAGGGTTGAGGCCTCTTTGGCTTTCCCCTGTCCACTCCAGAATGTCTATTAGTGTTATCCTTGTTCAGTTCATGTTTAGGCAGTCATGTTGGTAGTAGTCTATAGGTAATAGTCTATAGCTTCTGACCTTACTAGAAGTCACAATCTCACAGCAAACTCCCTGGACCTCACTTATAGACCATCTCCTCTTCTGCAATATTTCCTGAGTTTTGGTGCAAAAATATTTTTTTAATCCATTATTACTCGATAGATGTATCCTAATAGATGTACCCGTTAGGACTCGACTCCAGCATTCTGCATTTTTGAATGGTTGGTTTTTCTATAGTGGTTTCCATCTGTTGCAAATGGAAGGGAAAGTGGTAGAGGTCTGAGAGCAGTTGGAGGGGAGGTGGTTGGGTAGATTTGATCAAGACACATTACATACATGCATAAAATCCTCAAATCATGGTTTTTTAAAAAGCAGGCTTCCAGTATTTTCTTCACAGTGCATACCAATGTATCCTTGAGTGAGCAGATTGAAAAGGAATAGAGATACTCGAGGCACTTTTGACGTATTGAATCCAATGGTTTTGGAAATTTTGCTAATTTATTGTAAGGATGTCATTGGTCTATCTGGAATGATGTGGGTGATAAATATAATATTGTTTTCTGCCTAAGGAGTAATATTTTACAGAAGTCTTTCATAAGTGTTGCTATTAAGTGAGTTCCCATCACTTGTTACAAAATATAAAATGTCCAAATTTAGAAATGAAATCAAGCATCTAATTTTAGTAACTTCAATAAGCTGTAGTTTCTCAAAAAAAATAATAATAATGTGCCAGGTCCTGAGAACACATATATCCAGTAATACCTTTTCAATTCCTATGGATGTTGGAATCTAGATAAAATCCATCTGATGGCCTTCAAAGTGCCATTGAGAATTTGGGTCTCAGGCATGTCCCATCTTTATAGTTCTTACAGAATTACATTGTTGGCAGGTGACACATGTCCCGAAAAATAACCAGTTATCTTACAATTATTGCATTGGTGGCAACCCACTCCATGGGTACCTTTATGGACAAACTTTATTAATATTCATTTGAAATAATTTAGAATCACAAAAAGCTATCTTGAGAGGACCATATATAATGTCAGTAAAACATATAACAAGAGGGTTCTTCCTGTTCAAAGTCTCACCAGGATTTACCTTTTGAGACATAAGGTTGTATCATGGCCTTTGCTACAGCAGCTTGTTTGGCTTAATGTCTTGCTCCAGCTTTATGGTTAGCATATCTCCCTGACTGTAGGAGAGTCTCAACCTTTATAACAGCCATCCTTCAAGGTAATAGTAATGCATCTAAAGCTTCTCAAGTTATCACCTCTACTTTTCAGTAAGGTGAGAAATTCTCTCATCATAGAAGCACGTAAAGGTCATAAGCAACTCCAAAACCATATCTGTTCTTAATACATACATATTCTCCAGTATTTGGCTAGTCGACAAACCCTCTAAGTGCAGTAATTCTGCCATCTGGACAAGTTTTATTTCAAGTAAAGAATCATGTTCTACAGACTTGTTTTAAATGATAGATAATAGATCCTGCTTCAAAACCTCCAGTGTCAGATTTGAAATCAGATTCATCAACACAGTGTTAGGTCATGTTTCTCAATGAGGTTTCTGGTGCATGTGAGTAAGGCACATAAAGTTTCTAACTGAAGTAAGACTGTCACACCAGTTCTGGCATTTTGGGAGAGCACAGGATTCAGTGGATAGTGGGGTAAACAGGGCTGTGATAGGAGAGTATTATAAGGTTAATGGATTGGATGAAAATTATATATGCACTCAGCCAGTTAGTGCCTGATAAGGAACCAGAAGACCAGGCAGAGAGCATAAAATTTGTTCCACAGAAGTATCAAGGTCTGAAACTTCACTTTTTTTTATGTCCAGGGAAATGATGCTTTAAAATCTGGTCAAGGGCAGACAAAAGAGTCAAAGACAACCCCACTCCCATGGTTAGGAGTCCCACAAGAACACCCAGCTACACAACCATAATATGTATGCAGACGACCTAGCTCCGAACCATACATGGTCCACGATTGTGGCTTCAGTCTCTGTGAGCCCTGTTAGCCTTCCTTAGTTGATTATTCTGTGGGCTGTGTTCTCATGGTATCCTCTACCCCTCTGGCACCTGAGATACTTCCCTGACCTCTTCTGCAGGGTTCCCCTAGCCTCGGGGATAGGGAGTGACCAAATAAGGGAATAAACCATGATGGCTAGCTTTAGGAATGTAGTCTAATTGTTTATAACAAGGCAGAGAGAATTGGAGAAGGGCAAGGCTGCCAGAGCCATGTTTACCATGCTTAGGCCTGCTAGCAAGTGTCCTTTGCTAAGTGCATGTTCACATCACTCCTGCACAAACTAATGAAACAGGTTTTGATAACTAAGGATTCCTAAAGGTAAAGCACACTGAGAAGCCTTCTTTATAATATGGAAGGTCTTTTGAGTTTGTACCTTCAGAATCAAAGTCTCACTTGGTCAATCTAAGAAAGATGTTAATATTACAGAAAAGTTGGCATTCTTTGCCAATAGTACCCAGATATCCCTTGTGACCATTTTGAGCCTAGGATAAGCATTATAGACTTTGAACCACCATGGAAGATGGAAGATGAACAGTACAAACCAAATCTTGGCAGAATCTCCAAGAAAACTTCAAATAAACAAACATCACTAAACCATGAACAAATGCTATTCATACAGTGATTGCTAAACAAAAGATTTACCCAGCATACATAGCATAAGTTTGTCAGAGACTCCAATATAGAAAATATTGTGAGAGCTCTGTAGTGGAAAGAAGGCTTTCACATATACCTAAACTAAGACTGTTAGTGGGGGAAAGATACAGGCAAATCAACCAGGAGCAGTTAGCCTATAGTCATCTGAAGGAAAAGCTAGACTGAGAAACTGTCTAGCTCAGATTGGTGTGTGAGAATGTAGTATTCAGGAGATTGTGTTGATTATTCATTGATGCAGAAAGTCACAGTCAATTGGAAGATGGTCCTGGATGTAGAAGAAAGTCATCAATAAGCAAGAGAACAAGCCAGAAAGCAGTATTCCTCTATGGCTTTGAGTTCTATCCCCAACTTCCCTGGATGATAGACTACGACTTGAAAGTGTAAGTCAAATAAATTCTTTCTTTGGGTCAGAGTATTAATCACAGCAACAGAAAGAAACTAGAACATAAGCACTGAACATAGTTAAATAGGAATGCATTTTTTGGCCACAAATTGCAAGTGTGGCAAAAATTGTGGAGTCTGTCAATAATCAACTCCATTCTGATGGATTTGGAAGCCAACATGAGAAGGATCTAGATGTGCCCTTAAATTAGTGATTACAAGAGCTTGTGATTAGAGTCATAAATGGACTGTCCATTATCTGTCTCTTAGTCCATTTTCTGACACTGTAACAAAATATCTGATGCTTATTGGTATAGAAAATACAAAGCTTATAGCTTTGGAGGTCAAAGAGCATGGACCTGTCATTTGCTTGACTTTTGTGATGGTCTTCTGGCTATATCATAAATTATGGACAGCATCATAGTGGGATTATGTGCCACAGAGAAAAGGAGAGTATATAGTGAGACAGGATGTAAAACAAAAAGGCCAATGCAACAAAATTGACTTAATAACAATCTTGTCAAGAGCTACTGTACCCATCAAGACTTGTCTTAATCCTTTCTGAAGGTGGTACCCAAGACCTATGCTCTTTCCACTACAGCATACATCTTTATGGTTCTACCACCTCACCCTACCACAATGGAGGCTAGTCATCAGCATGTGAAACCTTGCTGCATCAACTCAAAATAGACCCAGACCATAATACCTTCCATATTTTATCTAATCACACACAGATCTCTGAAGCTGCTGTGAAAATTATGTTGGTTAATGAGCCTACTGTGCTGGTAAGGAATGTGTGACCTGAAAAACTCACTAGACTTTCTTAGTGGTCTCAACAGCAGTCTATCCAGGTTTAGAGCAGTCAAAGAGCAATCCAATGAGATGATCCAACATTAGAGGTTTCCAAAGTCCTCAGCTTTGAGTATACAGTGATACACCAAACCGCTGGGGAAAAGGCTAGCCACCAGGCAACTTAGAGTTGCAATAAGGGTCTAGAAAGTCAACATTTAGCTCTTAGAAAATAAACAAGAGAAGAAAAATGAAACCTTAGTTTATAGGTCCCTACTCTCTAGCTAAATATATAAGGAAACTAGGAAAATGGATAATCTAGTAATCACAACAACCTATGAAAAAATTAAAGATGGGGATATCTAGTGCAATTTAGACTTTGTTTGCTAAAGTGAGGGGGGTTTGCATATCCAACAGTCACATGCAGTTTTAAAAAGGTACAAAGTAGCTCTCACACAATTGCACAGGTCTCATATCTGATAACCCAGAAGACTAGGTCACAGTCTCTGCTGAAACACAGCATGCCTTCCTAAAGTCTCTCATTTTTTGATCAAAGAAAACCTCAAGAAAGATTATTCTTGATCACTTCATCAGAAATCCAGCTGACTTCATTAGGTTTTTCTGTCTATCCACATGTGTAGCAGGTGGATCTTCTTACATTTCTCTGCTGAAAGACACCACAGAGAATCTCAAACTGCCACAGTGTCGAGAATGTGTATCCCAGAATACATGTCATGATCCTTCTCTGCCAGGCTGACCAGCACTTCCTCTTTGTTGGAGATGAAGCTCTCTGACCTAAAGCTCATCAAAGGGTGTAATGGAGCAACAGGGTAAAACAAACAAACCAAAAAAATTCTATCTGTTCAACAAGCTGAAACTATTAGTCTTATATTGACATTTTTCAGAAATGGGTGACCTGAACAATATTTAATATAGCTGGTAGACACATTTGTTGGTTCTAATGCCTTACAAAATGAAATCCATCTCCCCAAAAAAGCTTTATGAAAGATATCACAATGCTTAAACACATTATTTAAAAATATAAACAAGATGTTTAAAGAACATTTCCAAAGGAGGATGGGTTTTGTATCTAACTTATGAAAATAAAAACTTCTTAGACATTACTTGTCATATATACACAGAATGTCACTAAAGTTTCCAGCCAAATGTAACAAGATGCCCAGGTAAATAGATTCCATATATCAGAAGTCGATTCTAAGCATCAATGTATTATCAAGACTTCAATGATTAGTGGCATGAATCCTGAAGATAGGGCAACCAGCCTAAGATGTACAAGCTACATGTTAAAGAAATAACCTTACAACCATGTTAATGTTCAAAATGTAACTAAAATATGGTGTAACACTACACTGTTGTCTTACATTAGAAAGAGCTACAGTGAGACTCTGATACATAAAGGTCTGTTGTGGGCAGTAGAAACATTCACCATCATCTTCATCCTTCCCATGCAGAATACAAGTTTTAAAACGTTCTTATACCTAACATTTACTCATACAAAAAATTGTGTTTGACAATATTTCCCATGTGTCTCATTTGTAGCGCTTCAAATACCCAGCACCATTTCTAAGCCTTCTTCCAGTGAAAAGGGGCAGGGAGGAATCATGATTTTCCAGGGGGTCTTTTGGATATGTCACTAGTTTTAGGGGCTAATGAAGCTACTCAAATGGTGTACTTGATATAAACATCGACTGGTTTACTGAGGGTCACTAGACACCCACCCATTGTGTCTCATTACCTTTCCCATGCTTTTAGTTGTTTGCCCAACTAAAGTGAAGCTGCTTCCTGTGTGTGCACAACCACAAACCAACATTTCCTGCATTGATGTTCCTGTTTTCATCAACTTTGATGGTGTTTGCTAGGCTTCAAGAACATTCATTTCCCCATTTCACGTCCCCCACTTTTTTCCATAACCAAGAGTCTGCATATAAAACTTTGCTCACCCATCCTTTCCACAAGACATTTGTGATTTAAGCTTCAAGAGTCTTTGTGGGAGAACTCTCCCCTCTTCCTATTGCAATAGCCTTCTTAATATGTTTCCAAGTTCATGTCCAGTTTGGATGCTTTCCTACAGCAGTAATGATGCCATAACTTGAACAGAATTCACCCCTCGACTGTTGTTTTTCTACAACATGCCAAGACTTGGACAGAATGCTGACTTCCATCCTGCTCTCCTCACCGAAGTGATAATACCATCTTACTGAACTCTTTGCAACCTGTCTTGGAAAGCCAAATCCACAATGGTGAGTCTCTACCCCCTCCCCAATTCCAATATCCCAATGTTCTAGACTTTTTTTCCCCCTTTGGAAGTCCACTTTAGTTTTCCCTCAACTTTGTCTTTTTCTACTCTTTCTCTAAATCCTTCAACACTTTTACAAATATGGTTAAACTTCATGAATCCTGCCTAGGAAACTATACCTCAGTTTCAGGTTCAAGGCCCCTAGCACTGGCAGGAGTTCTCTTCATTGTCGGGGTAAAGTGTGAATTATCTCTTACTCCTCACACCCAGACTGTGAGGTATATGCTCTTGAGAAAACTTGGAATCTTCCCAAACTGTCTTATTCTGTGAAGGGCTGTTTGTTTCCATACCCCCGAGATCTCACCCAAGTACATAGCTTTTCCCCACCCACCACTTATTTGGGATAGATGGAGACAATGCCATTCCTTCGAAAAGCTTTTTAGAGACGTTGCTTCCCCCAAAGGCCACCTTTCTTCCCTGGGGTCTTTTATCATAAGACATTCCCATTGCTTACTCCAACATTTCTACTTTTTTCTGTCTTTACTTACCCGACTGGAGTCCTTGAATCTTCTCAACTTCAAAACCTCTACCCACTCTACTTCTTTGCCCACCTCTGCCAGACCTCACTTTGTCCTCTAACTTCCTATGCTTTCTTGTGTTGTAAGTCCCTCTGCCCTTTCTGGTGGCTCTGTGGGAGCTTAGGGACACCAGCAGCAACAGTCTGAGGCTGAAACATCTAAGAAAGGACAAACTAAACGTTTATCCACAAGCAGGCTTGAGTAGCACCAGGCGACCGCCACCGTCTCTCCTCTCTCCCCTGCCTTGCTTTAGTCCACAATCTTCACAGAATTACACATCAGGGCAAAGGACAGCATAAAGACACACTACACCAATAATGGTGAAAAAAGCGTCTGCCCTTATATCGAGCTGGTTGCCTCCGTTTGTCCTTCTGCCAAACTACAATCTTTATAAAAATGAAAAAGGCAGGAGATGAGACTCCATTCTTTTCTATAAACCAATGAGCTTTATATTTCTGTGATAATGCCTCAACCATGGCTCAAATTTAAAATTGGAATCTGTTATTTACGCCTCTGTCTGTGTATGTACATATGCATGCATACATGCGTGTGTATGCTTATACAAACTGTGTTTGTGCAATATTTTCTTACATCCAGATGGTATTACCACATTCAATTATAAAATTCCTTACAAGGGCTCATTTTGGATTGGCTTAGAGCTAAATCAAAGCTATAAAAATTAAGAAATTTAGTTTCCAAATGACCAATGTAAAAGTGTTATTATCAAGTCTTAAACAGAATATCTTAAAAACTCAAGTTCACATACTTTAGGTGAATCTTTAGCTAATGATAGTAGTTTGATATGATAACTTAAGTACAATAAAATCTATTTCTGAATTGTCAGCAAGGCAAGCATAGATTTATTTCATTTGGGTGTTCCTTGCTTATGCATACACACTATATTTGCTTGATATACATATTCTTGGTATATTCTATGTGTTTGATATTCATGACATATGATGGCTCATGACTATTACATCTGAAATTTTTTCTCTGAAAATTATGCTTATCTATTTCATAAGTTAGATGCCATATGCACTCTTCTTTGAAAATAGAATTAATCTTTCCATGTATGTATATTTAGCTTAAAACCTTTGAATTGACTTTAAGTGTCAGATAATCAAAATACCCTGGCAATTGCATTATTTTGTGGTTAACTTTCATTGGGTTTCTTAATTTTCAAACTTTTAAAATAATGCCAACCACAGCCATTTTAACTCTGTCTTCTATAGTTGATTGTGTTATACTCTGATACTTTCCACCCATTGCCAGCACATTAGCTACAGGACAGAGGGCTTTATCAGCAACAAAAGAGAACTATCTCAGATACCCACACAAAAGGACCATGCCAGGAAATTGGAAACACAGACAATTTAACCAAGGTTTATCCTGGAAGGCCATATTTGAGAATGACTCTCGTGTCATCAGATTTGACAATACACCTTTAAGAACTACGGCTAGCTATTTGGGGGAATCTCGCCTGGTTCCTGGCTTTGAGGGTCTCCATCGGTATAGGTGAGGAAGGAAATGGCTCCCTATCAGGCTCAGGAGTCAGAGGTTCTTTGGAGTTCTAAGGGAAATAGAATCCCTGACATATCAACAGGCTCTGCCAGCCATGTGGGTGATGAGCTTTGAGAAGTGCAATTTGAGATTCTCAGTGTCATCTTCCAGCAAAGCAAATGTAAGAAAATCCACCTGCAAATTACCATTCTTGCTACACCTGTGTGAATAGCCAGAACAAATCCAACAAGGTCAACCAGATCTCTGACTGAGTGGTCAAGAAAAATCAAAAAGTAGGAGAGACTTTAGGAAGATATGCATGTTTCAGAGGCACAATGACACAGTGTTTCAGAGGCACAATGATGCAGTCTTCTGGAATTCTAGTCCCATGTACTTGTGCTCAAGCTACTTTGTATCCTTTTTAAACTGCACGTGACTGATACACAAACTATGTTTGCCTGAGATTTAATTGGTTTTTTCTTCCACTGTGGACATGATAATTTGGGTGTCAACTTTCAAAATATACTTGGTTCTTATACCTTGTGCAAATTGTCAGCCTTCACCAAATTTTCTGTATCTTGCACAAATTGCCAACCTTCAACCAAGTTTTCTGATCTTCCAGTTTCTTTCAATATCTCACTATCTCTTTACATATCTCCTATTTCTAAATTAACTTTCTATTTTGTCTGTTTCCTGTGAGACTTAAACCTCTTTGTACAGATGTTTACTGTAGTCCTGCTTTTTCTGCTTGTTTCTGGCAGATAAATCCCAATGTCTTGTTATGCATTTATAAAAAATCATTGCTGTTATGGGCTATGCCTGGGCACTGTTTTCTTCTGGACATCCAACTGTCCTTACCACTAAACCTATCATTGAAATGCTAAGTCATCTTCTTGAGAAAGTTTGCCCAGTTAATGTAGAACATCACCTAGAGCATCAGAAAACTCAAGGAACCGAGTTAGTGCCCCTCCATCAGAACGGTCTATCCACCAACCCTATAACCACCACCCCCCGAAAGTTTCAGCTTCTGCTTCTTTAGTTATTACATCACTTTTTCTTTAATAGTTCCCTTTTTCTTTGTATGCATTTAGTCAGCATGCCAAATAGTCCTTCTATGGTGAAAACTCTGACCATGGAGATGATTCCATTCTCTCATAATCTAATGAAATCTCCTCATCACTGTTCCATGAAAACTCATAGATAGATGCCTAGCCCACTTGTCATCAGAGGGCATCAAGCAGCAACTTATGGGAGAAGATGCAGAGACCCACAGCCAAACACTAGGTGGAGCCAGGGGAAAGCCCCCCCTCAACAGAAAAGGTTCAGGGAGTGGAGGGAATTACAGAAGCCAGAAAGTTTGAGAGCACCAGGAGAACACAGCCCACAGAACCAACTAAGCAGGGCTCATAGGGGCTCAGAGACTGAAGTGACAATCATCACGGACCCTGTTTCATTCTGGGCTAGGTCCTCTTCATACATGTTATGGTTGTACAGCTGGGTGTTCTTCTGGGACTCCTAACAGTGGTAGTGGGGGTGTCTCTGATTCTTTTGCCTGCTGTCACCTCGTCAAGCCTTAATATGAGGATTTGTGGCTAGTCTTATTGTAACTTGTTATGCCAAGTTCAGTTGATATCCCTGGGAGGCCTGCACTTTTTTTGTTGGGAAACAGGGGAGGAGTGATCTGGGGGAGAAGAGAAGTGGGAGGTGCATCTGGGAAGAGTAGAGGGAGGGGAAAACTACAGTTAGAATGTAATGTATGAGAGATGAATAAAAGCAAATATAAAATAAAGATAGGACTGTTTTCATATTGTTCATGATCATCTTCAAAATAATGGTTCAATTTGAATAAATATAAATTTATATTTTTGTGACCAGAGAAATATCTAGTAACTGAAATGATAACTTATTAAGACACCCTGTATAAATTGAGTAAGAAAACCCCAAAGTACATAAAAACTGCATGATTTTTTAATACTTAATACTGATAACTTAGGACATATATCTGTTTATATTAAATCACCAATATTAAATTAGCTTCATTTGACAAAACTTACCTATTGCACAAACTTGAATTCTTAAAACATTTGATGTTGTACTTGCAGGGAAACATTTTAGCATACAGAAATTAGAAGTTCAATTCTTTCATTTCTATGATTTTTGAAATATTTCTTTTATATAAGAACTATTGAAATCAATGAGATGGCTTGGTATATAAAGGCACTGGCTATCAAGCACAATGACTGGAATTTGATCACTGGGACCCACCAAGGTGTAAGGAAAGAACTGACTCCTAATTTTCCTCTTGTTATTCTTGCTGAGGGTTGCGGTTGTTTTTGTGGTCTCTTACTAACTGAAAATAAAGACTCACACAGCTTTGCAAATGAAACAATGTAAGTTTATTCTGATTGGAAGCAATGCTACAGACTTAAAAGGGAGATACTATTAAGATTGACAGTGGGTCCAATAAAGTAAGCGTGGTCAAGCAGTCTAAAGGGAAGCAGTTTGGGTGGTTCTGTATTTTGACTGATAGAGTAGGTCGTGTATTTATTTTTCCTACTTCACATGTCTCTTTCCATAATGCATCTGACTGTAATCATATGTAATTCCAATTATAAAAAGTCAGAGGCTGTAAATATGGTATTCTTCCTAAAAGTTCATTTGAAGGACACAGTTTGCCTTACTGTGCAAGTATCCAAAACCGTTTGGTCCTGCTTTGCCTTTCTATTCTTCACACCAGATACATTAGGAATACACTTTAATAGAAACTGTGTTGTAGAATATTATTTTAAGATGTGTTACATTTGCTTATGCTGTGAAACATTTGCTTTAATGATGCAAGGATGTGTTGCATTTTTTATGTTGCATTTGTTTACTCTGTGAAGCTGTGATTCTTTGCCTGTCTGAAATGCCTAATGGTTTAATAATGAGCTGAATGGCCAATAAGAAGTCAGGAGAAAGGATGGGCAGGGCTGGCAGGCAAAGAGAATAAGTAGAAGGAGAAATCTAGGAGGAAAGATCAAGCGGAGAGGAGAGGAGGATGTTAGGGGCCAGCCTCCCAGCCACCCAGCCAGACATGGAGTAAGAGTGAAAGCAAGATTTACAGAAGAGAATGGTAAAAGCCCAGAGGCTAAAGGTAGATGGGCTAGTTTAAGTTAAGAAAAGCTGACTAGACACAAGCCAAGCTAAAACTGGGCATTTATAATAAGCCTCCATGTGTGATTTATTTGGAAGCTGGGTGGTGGCCCACCCAAAAAAGAAAAAACAACTAACAACATTTTGGCATTCTAATGTGGGGCTAGAGTAAATGAAAAACCAACAACAAACTTCCTAAATTTATTTGTTGTTATAAGTGAAGAAACTTGTACTCTTGTTCAGAGAGCCTAATGCAGGTTGGATACTAACAGGGTCTGGGATTGCTTTGTGCATTGTTTGGGAAGAAAGATATATGCATAGGTCATGCAGGTGAGGGAGCTAGGCTACCAAGTATAAGAGATGGGTGTGTATAATCCAAAACCAAATAGGGTCCCAGGCCACTAACTTATTCCCTGTGCTTGCCTGCCTGACCTTCCCTCTGAGAGACCTTCACCCTAATTCATCGGGGAAGCTGAAGGCAGATGGTCAGTCTTCTTGTAACTGCTTCATGCTGACAAGGGGTGTAGAGCTGAGTAGGGAAGAATAGTCTCTCCTATTCTGTCCCTAATGCTATTATATCTCCTGAGGCCCCATTGGAAAGCATACACAAAATTTCTCAACCTGCTAGTCCGAGGTCTACCTGATATAGCCTCTGGCCATGGTTAACCAAGTTTCCCTCTTTGTTCCTGGTGGAAGCTGTTGCTGAAGGACCTTCTGTCTGTAATTTGTCTGTTGGACTGTGGAAGACATGTATGGAGGCCCCAAAATAAACAAGAGAAACTCTCCGTAGGGAATGCCAGCAGTATTTACTTTACCAACTCAGAGTTGAAAGACTGATATGTAGGCTCTCAGTTGTATACACTACCCTGAGGATAGTTTTGATATTTTGTTGTATTTTTCCAGGTTTATTAATAAAAGAAGCATCCATCCCAACGTTATGAGCAAGCTCCCTTTTGTCCTGCCATAAGTAAAGGGCTCTTATTTGTGGTGGTATTGTGTTCCAAAATATTGTGTACCTTAATAAACTTATCTGGGGTCAGAGACAGAACAGCCACAATATTAAACATAGAGGTTAGGCAGTGGTAGCATACGCCTTTAACCCTGGCATTCCAGAGGCAGAAATTCATGTGTTCAAGGATACACCCAAGCATGGTGACCCACGCCTTTAATCCCAGAAAGCAAGTCTTCAATCCCAGGGAGTGGCGGTAGAAAGCAGAAAGGTATATAAGGCGTGAGGACCAGAAACTAGAGGCATTTGCCCAGGAGAGGCATTTGCCCTGGAGAGGCATTTGCCCAAGAGAGGCATTTGCCCTGGAGAGGCATTTGCCCAAGAGAGGCATTTGCCCTGGAGAGGCATTTGCCCAGGAGAGGCATTTGCCCAGGAGAGGCATTTGCCCTGGAGAAGCATTTGGGCCTGGTTAAGCATTCAGGCTTCTAGCAGCAGTTCAGCTGAGACCCATTCTGGATTAGGACTCAGAGGCTTCCAGTCTGAGGAAGCAAGACCAGCTGAGGATCCAGCGAGGTGAGATAGCTGTGGCTTGTTCTATTTCTCTGACCTTCCAGCATTTACCCCAATACCTGGCTCGGGTTTGATTTTATTAATAAGAACTTTTAAGATTCATGCTACACTTATTTTTGAGGACTGCCCCAAAAAAAGGGTTTTATTTGGTCTTGAATTTGATCCTATGCAGTCTCTTTCATGGCTATGGTGGTTTCTTTTGACAGTTGCTTAAGCTGAGTCCAATATGGTATCCAGTACATAGGCCGGGGTTCATACCTCCAGATGGAGCTCTATAAGGCCACCCACTGTGCTGCCAAATCTGTAACAACTGGATGGAAGATTCCAAGTTGTTTGGGCTGGATTTGACTGTCTGACCTTTGATAATCCAGAATATCTTTTTAGGATCCCATAATAGCTGAAGTAACTTTGTGATTATATTTGGTGAGGTGAAAACAATTTTAGTAGATTTTTATAGGAATAGGTTTGAATTGGTCCAGAGGTGGGCCTCCTGCAGCAGACATCTGAGCAGACATGGCTAGGCAAGTGAAGAGGAACAGCAGGAACAACACAGACCAAAGAAAGGAGAAAGTTCATGGTAGAGCATAGTTGAAGGTCTTTAAGTGTCATTCCTTGACTTCCCACTTCCTACAAGAATCTGCTAGACCACTTCCCACCCGAGTACTTGTGCCACTTACATTGTATAGACAAAAGGGGAATTTAATAGTTGGATTCCAGGTTAAATGTAGGCATCGGGGCATGGTGGGAAGGAAGATGTTACTTTGGGGGTTGATTCAGGAATGGACCCTTATCTTAAGTATGTTTTCTGTTCTTCCCCTTGGGTTGATTGCCAGGAGCTGGTTGGTTTCTAAAAGGACTGAACCTGTGTTTTCCCTTACAAATAAGTTTCTGGTAAGGCCCAGTCCTATGCTGATGCTAGCTGCTCATAACCCCTTTTCAGAACAAGAAGACATAAGCAATGGGGTTTAGTGAAATTTAAAAGGGATGAAATGCAATATTAAGCAAATTGCAAGTACCAGGTTTCCTACACAGCTGTGGTTCAGTTGAAACAATAGAAAAAGAAGCTTAGAGAAACTATTAAGATGATGATCAGGTTGAAACCACCATCACCGGGTCATCTTGCTTAACTTTAGATTGTTTTCTGAAGAAAGGCCATAGATACTAACTTGGCTCAGGTGAGTAATTCATTATATCTATTGGTTCTAGATAAAGCTTCCTGTGATTCTTCTGTGGTGATAATGATGGTCTCTGGTAGAGACAAGGAGGATTTTTTTGGGCTGCTCTAGTCAGCAATCCTATGAGTCTTAGATGTCCCTTGCCTCTTTCTATGCCAAGGAGATGGCTTCTTGGAAGATGCAACAGAGACTGGGTAGAGGTCTGTTGATCCTTTTTGTAGTGTACAGGCTTTGTCTGAATTTTGGAGGTTTCATCAAAGGCACCTCCAATTATGACTATCATTTTGGCTTGTTTTAGCTCTTAACTCATTTTCTTTCTTCCTTTAGGTTCTGATTTCTATAGACAGTGAATGTCATGGCCACTAGCTGATTCAATGGATTTGGGCTTCCATATGTAATTTTTGTAGTTTCTTTCTTGTATCAGAAACTACATGTTGGCATGTTGGATGATGAAATATTGCCCCATTAAGGCTAATCCCTCTAGAGTTATAGGATCAATATTAGTGTATCTGTAGAAAGCTTCCTTGAGTCTGGATGTTATGAGTAAACAAATTCGTCTTCTTTAGATATAAACTACATTCATGGATGAATTATCCTATGAGGCCACAGTTGTGACTAGAATGGAAGATCAAAACAGAAGTGATAATCTCCCTAAAGCAACAGTTCCCAATCTATGGGTCATGACCCCTTTGGGAAGTTGAATCATCCTTTCACAGTTGTCAAATATTGGATATCCTACATATCAGATATTTACAGCATGATTCATAACAGTAGCAAAATTACAGTTATGAAGTAGCAAAAAAATATGTTTTTCTAGTAAGAAAACAGCAGAATTTCCAACTTTCCTTTTGGCTACCTCTCTGATTTTATCATAATCAAGTGGCTTAGTTTTGTCCTTTTCCATTCATCCAATAAGAATCTCCAGGAATTTTGCTCCTATCTACATCTCTTCCTCAGTATTATTGTCCACATCAGGTGGGGCAGTAGTTATTGTATTCCTAGCAAGCTTCCCTACCTCTTCCCTAGCTGCTGATAGGACTCATTCTATCTTTATGGTAGTGTAGAAAGCAGGAAGAACAAATACTCTTCCCCAAGATAGATCAACTGACATGGTCAGAGTCTGGACACACTAACAGATTTATCTGGATCTTCAGAATAAGCATTCAATTTCTCCTTCATTTCTAGCTATCTGCCACTAGAAGAGGTACCTGCACTGCCCAGTTACCTCCTTTGTAGAAAAGACTGCTTCCGCATTACATAGGGTTTCCCCTGCAACTGTTAAAGACCAGTTGAAGTTGTGGTTCCTGGACCTTAAGGAGAGCATCAGGAAGTGCAGGGGAAGACTGAGGGTTTTTTTTTCCTTGTGGCACGGGAGTGGCACTAGGAATTATTGCAAAGAGAATGGAATTTGATCACCCCTAAGAGACAAAAGGACCTTAGAATCAAGGGTCCTCCACTGCATCTAGATTTTATTCATTGATCTTCTCATTTCCTTTGCAGGAGTGGTTACAGTATAGAACCATAAAAGTCTGAGCATGAAGCATCTCAGACCATTTCCCCTGTCTTCTACAGTGATGGTCTAACTGGCATGGGATGAAGGATGATTGATGGAGGAATGTCTTTCTGTATGCTGTGAATATGTGTTGCTCTGATTGGTTGATAAATAAAGCCATTTGGCCTATGGCAAGGCAGCTTAGAGGCAGGCGGGAAATTCAAAGAGAGAGACAGGAAGAAGACTGGGAGAGATACCAGTGAGCCACCCAAGGAGCAACATGTAATGAGACACAGGTAAAGCCACAGAACATGTGGTGATATATAGATTAATAGTTATGGGCTAATTTAAGATATAAGAGCTAGGTAGCAAAAGCCTTGAGCCATGGCCATGCAGTTATAATTAATATAAGCCTCTGTGTGTTTACTTGGGGGGCACAAATGGGAGAGATTTGTCCTGACTGCCAGCAGGCTGGGACACAGGAAATCTTCTGAGTACAGATGATGCTATAGTTAAGGCTGACTTTTGAGAGCCACATCTTTCTACATCCTAGATAATATTGTGACCTAGGTGTTGTTATCTAGGTCAAACTTCTGCCAGTGGGTAACGATATACCTGAGGGGCAGAACAGAGTGAAACAACAAGGGAGTTTCCCAGAACAACTTGAAATTGAGACTAGAGGCAGAAAAAAATGGAGAACTGCCAACCTGTCTCCATGCAAAGGGAATCCACTTGAAAGGGAAGAATGGGATGAGTATGTGAGTTCCTAGGTACTCCCTGTGGAATCTGAACATCCTCAGTGCCTTAGTTTTAATGAATATTGACGCCTCTTTTGCATCCTTGGCCCCTTTGGTAGAGTTTTAGCCATGGTACCCTGGACGAAAGCATAACCTTCTAACCACCCTCCAGTTATTGCACCTGGTCTCCTGCCACTGAATCTCTTGAGAAAGGCGTTGGATCATGTGTCGAGTTACTGCCTGAGTGAGGGTTGGAGGAGAAGTTCTATCTATGGTTAGGAATGGTGATTGATTAGTACTATAGTAATTGCAATTGGATCCTGACAGGCCATATACTAGGTTAAGTAAGTCAATAAAGGGCCATGATATCAAAATGTCTTCTCCCGAAAGATGGTGGGAAATTTGAGAGGGACATAACATAAGGTGTTTCATAAGTTTGGTCCAAGTAAAGAGTGATTCTTCCCTAAGTATAAGGGGAGGATTAGCCCAGTCTACTTGACAGAAAGGACACGGTTCCCGAATCCTTGGATCTAGAGCCTGTATTATTTGAGGACTGTGAGGCCCCCAGAGTTTAATAATGACCTGTTTGAAGAAGTCACATGACGTTAAGTCACAGGAAAAAGGACTAAAATCAGACATATTGATGTTAGTAGACAACAGATGCTTGCAAACCAGGAGAAGCAGTCCAGTAAGGTTAGCAGAGGGAGGCAACACTGTTCTAGAAAAGTGTGGATTTCCTCAATGAATTAGAGGTTGGTGTTTTGTGTTTCTTTTCCTTTCAAACATTTACTTGCCTGTGCAGGCAAGCCTATGGACTACTCAAGAATCCTTGCAAAGTGTCTTCCTAGTGTTTGAATTTCAAGAATAGTAAAACTTGCAGAACCACTTCAGATTTGTATAAAGATCAAAAGGGAAAGCAGAAGAAAATGAAATGGAGAGGAAAGATAGAGTTTGATTTTGCTCCAGACAGCAGAAATAATACTTTTATGAGGAGGGGGAGTTTACCTTGTATTTGACTGTCAAAAGGCACCAGTTGCTTCTTCCCCCTGCCTCTCTGTCGTCATTTCTGTCTCTGGCAAAGGAGATGGTGGATGGAGTCCAGCCACAGCCACCTATATTTTATAGTGCAAGGAGAACACAGTCTGATGGTTCTTTTCAACCAAACTAATTAGTTCAACTTGCCATTACAGTCATAGATGGCCAAATGAAAAGGAGAACCATAAGGGAATGACAGAAGTGTTGAGCAATAATATATAGTAGAGAGTTTATTTTCTTACCTCCTGGCTGGCTCAGCCAATATTTTACCACTGGTCAGGGTCAGAGGTGGGTTCAGAGTTGCCAAGCATTCCCAGCTTCCTGGCCTCCTATCCAAAGAACGGAAAAAATCAGAGCTCACAGAGATTTGTAAATGAAGCAATATAAATATATTCATAGTGAAGCAATGCTACAAATGTTATGGGGATTCAACTGTTAAGATTGACAATGGGCCCCAGAATAATGGCAGTCAAGGGCCCCAGGTTACAGTCTGGGATCTCTGTTAATAGAGTCTAAAGGAAAGTACGGATGTTTACTAAGTAGCATGTTTTGGGCGATTCTCTATTTTGATTGTAGATTAGGTCACATATCCATTTTTCCTATTGCACATATCCCTTCCCATAATGCATCTGATTTTAATCACAAATAAGCAAAATTATGCAAAGGCAAAGACGGTCAATATGGTTTTCCTCTTAAAAGTTCACTTGAAGGGCACAGCTTCCCTTACTGTACATGTATCCAAAACCAGTTGAGACTTAATTGGTCTTTCTATTCTTCATATCAGACACGTTGCGAATATAACTTGAATAGAAACTGTCTAAATGTGATTGTTGTCAGGGTCAAAGAAGGCTATGGTATTGTTCAGAGAGGGATTTATCTGTAGCCTAATACAGGTGAAGGATTACGGGGTTTTGGGGGTTTCTTCATGCACTGTTTGGAGAAGAATACGTGTACATAGTACACACTGCTAAGTGAGCTAGGCTATCAAGGAGTATATGTAACCTAATAAGGTCCCAAGCTGCTAAATTACTCCCTATACTTTCATTCCTCTCTCTAACCTCCACACTCAGGCTGTGTCATGAGCAGTATAGGTACAAAAATAAATGAATGAATGAATGAATGAATGAATGAATGAATGAAGAAAGAAAGAAAGAAAGAGAGAGAGATAGGGAGAGAAAGAGAGAAAGAAAGAAAGAAAGAAAGAAAGAAAGAAAGAAAGAAAGAAAGA
>CABHPQ010128558.1:0-28117 GCA_902168405.1 Peromyscus aztecus | reverse complement strand
CTGAGCTGAATCCCCAGGGGAGTCCTTGCCCTGGAGAAGGTGGGAATGGGGGGGGGGTGGATTGGGGGGAGGGCGGGAGGAGGGAGGACAGGGGAATCCGTGACTGATATGTAAAATTAAATTAATTATAAAATTAAAAACATTACTGTATCAAAAAAAAATACTTGGGGCCAGTGACATGGACCCGTCAGTAAAATGACCTGCAACCAAGCCTGACTGGAATCTGATTCTCAGAACCCACAAGTGAGGGAGAAAGCCTACTATTGCAAGTTGTCCTCTTTCTACACACACACACACACACACACACACACACACTGTGACACCCACAGGTACACACACATAAGTAAACAAATGCAATAATTTTTAAATGTTTGTATTGCTCCTGACTGCCTTCCAAAGAGTCTGTACTATAGAGCGTGACAACGTGACCCTTTATATCTGACTCACCTCTCTACGTTAGCCAGTGTCCACATCCCAGCTCTGGTGACAAGCAGTAGTTTTCTCACTCCATGTTCATTTCCACATCCAGCCATGACATACGCTTCTCCTTCTGCTTCAAAGGCCCTCCTTCCATTTTGCTAAGTCCTAATGTCTGAATACTGGAGTTTCAACAGTTCTACTGCCTTAGAACAGCTCCCATTGATAGTAACATAATACCAGAGACTGGAAAACGTTATATGGAATATAGGTCTATTTGGGGCTCATGGACCTGAAATCCAAGGTCAGGAATCCACAGCTGATGGTGGTCTTCTTTCTGGTAGAATCAAAGGCAATACCAAGTATGGTGGTTAACCTGGGTTGTCAAACTTGATTGAGTGGAGAAATGCCTACAGAATTGCTAAATCACATGGCAAGGTATGTCTGTGAAGGTGTATGTCCATATTATAAAAGGGAGAAGAATGTGTTGGGTGCCTGGTGGATAAAAAGGAGGTAAAAGGAAAGAATTGCTAGCTCGGGGGTTCTACTCTGTATTTTCTGCCACCTGTGGAGGGTGGTACTCTGCTACCTCCTCTCCACCATGGTGGTCTGAAACTATATTTTTCCTGCTCCCATCCCATTGTTCCCCCACACACACGCCAAGGCCAGGGTTACTTGAACTCCTCTAGTCTTCACCTTATTCTTATACGGCATGTACCACACCAATCGGCATGTTTCTATATTTTTTGCCTTAGTCGCTAGACCAGAAACTCCTACTAGAACCAGGTGCCCTGTGTTTCTTTTGCTTGGCAAGAGGTAACAAAGGGTTTCAGTAGTGGATGGGCATCTATCTGTTCCTACAGGCAGTATCTGGTACACTATGAACATTCATTAAACTTGTTAAAAAAAATTGTTGAATTTGTGGAATTAATAAGAGGGTGAGCTTCCCTAATGTTTAAAACTGAACAACATGAAGAGCTGGCAAAACACATCTCACGGTCCTGATGTGGAAACAAGGCAAGCTTACATGAAGAATTAAAAAGAACTAATAATGTGTGGGAGAAAGAATGAAAGAGTGATTGGTTTTTCACCAAATTGGTTTCACCTCATACAGTCTAGTGAATATGAGCATCTGCTTGGCTGCTACTCTGAGGGTCCATATATGTATGTATTTCCAAGATCAAATTACCTTTCTTTTCTCAAAACCGAAAGGGAGCTCCTCCGCAGAGCCCAGTCCTAAGACAGCATCAGAGCAAGCCACATACTGAAATCCGCTTACTAATTTCTAGATAACCAATTGGAATGCTATCCAGTTTCCAGGACCAGGAGACAAGTTCCCCAAAGTCGTATCCAGACACACAAGCAGCGTGGCTCCTGCAAAATAATTCATTGTACATAAATAGGACAGGAGACTGTGGACAAGTGTTGCTAAGTACCTGTTCTTTGCATAGTCCAGTTTTAAGTGGCAAGAGATATTGTTAGAACACAGACTTCATCATATTTCAGTTAAATCTAAGAATTGTCTATACTATGTTCCCTCAGCTGATAGACAAAAAGAAAACATGAATCTACTTAACTTTGTTGCTTAGCTGTGAAAACTGTTGTCTAATAACTGGGTTTCTAAACTCTCTTCTGGGATTTCCATCCACTGCTTTTCTAACTATATCAGATAACTTACCCCAAGCAAATCCAGTGTGTTTGTTTTCTGCTTTAAACTTTCTTCCAATCCTGTATAATTTCTTATAAGCCAAACAGGATCCTCAGCAGTTATGAACTTAGGAAGTGTATCTACTAAACAGGAATGGAGGGTGGGAATCAGGAGGTAAGGGGACAAGCCACCCAGAATATGATGTTTCAAAAAGCCCCAAACTGCCACCTGGGCACAAATTGCTTCCTGAATGGGGTCCTATCTTAACATGGAGAAGCTGGACTATTGTGCTCCATGGTCTATCAGACCTTAGAAAGAGTATTTCAGAGGGGGACAAGGAAAGTCTAGTCTATAGATCACATTGTCTTCCACTTTCAGGTGGTCACAGTTCAGGACAGGAGACTTAAGGGTCAGTGCAGTTAGTTAATCCCTTCTCAGGCATTCTTTAGCTTCTCCCCTGGGCTTTGACTGATGTTTCTGCCAGTGTTGGATGCTGCTCAAATCATCCTGCATGAGGAATCTGGGTCCCTAGCAGCCAGGTTTAATAGACCATAAGAAGTCTGAGCGTTGCACCTGTGGGTTACTTAAGGGCAAAACCTATTCCTGCCTGGCCCCATTGTGGTGCAGCAACCCTTGTTCATCCCTCAGTGACTCTTTCACACTGATTACTGGGTTGTACTTCCGCTGAGTTTCAAACAAGATCTCACCGCCTCTATGAAGCATCCCCCGATCCACGTAGACTTTTGAACTCTTTTCTTCCTATAACTCAAAGTACTTGCTCTTAATGCCTTTTTTCTGGCTGAGTTGCATTTTGATTCTTCATTTTGGGATATTTTTTCCATTGGCATTGCCCAAAATTATTTAGTCAGCTGTAAGTCATTTGGTCAGCTGTAAGTCTTATCTTTCCAATGGGAACTAAACAGATTCTATCTCACCTCACTGAATTCTCTCCAATGCCTACCCAGACTGCTACGTACCCCAGGCTTTGTGACCCCACATGGAATCAGTGACTTGAAGAGCACTAGCTGCACTTCTTGCCTAGATTGTGATTTTCTGACCTTAAATCCGTCTTCTCAGAATTCCCCATTTTATTTGCTTTTCAATGACATTCATTATCATTCAGACCACAGTTCTCTTTTGTTTAAAAAAAAAATAGCTTTGAGAGATTTAACCACTTCACATTTTAAAGACCAGCTGAAAGCCTTAAAAGCATATATTTTTGGAGAATTCATTACAAATTGCTTGCAAATGAAGGCCATAACTTTTTCCCACGCAGTGAGATCGTGTTCTTTTTCTGGCGTTACTCAAACCTTGATAGTGACCCCTCCTCTCTGCCTATGGAAACCAGGTGGTTGTGGGGAAGGCGGAGACAACATTTCTGCTCCTCACATAAAAAGGCAATTCAACTTACACTGGACACTGTTCTGATGCCAGAAATGACCCTGGCTTCTAAATACAGACTGCATTGTCTGGAAAATGTCATTTTCTTTGTCTCTGAAGCTCTCAGGCTGAAGTGCCTCAAAATGTTAGTGCCTCTTGTGTGTGTGAGCTTAGGGAGAGAGGAGGAAACTCAAGCCTCTTCGTTTATAATTAATTACTTCTTTAGGGAAGACATTGCCTTGTAATTACAGTATTTATCTCTATGCATCTATTATTTCTGATTGTTTCTGTCTTATATGCTCTAGTTAGAAGCAAAAATTAGATGCAAAATATAGAATTGATCTCAATTATGTGACCCTAAGTATGCAATCTAGACTCCATAAGCAATACAGAGATGAGATAGAATATTTATATTGCCATTAATACAGGTTAAGATCTGTTGAATGCATGCTGTGAGCCAGGCACCCTGCACAGCTCTTTACGTGCATGGACTCATTTAATACTGTAGCAATTTTCCTAGATAGGTAATACCATTATCTCTGTTTAACAAATACGGAGAAGCTGAGTCAATTCTCAAAGATCAGAAAGCCAGCACATAGAGAAGCTGCAATGTGATTCTTAAAGAACCCCAGTTCTCTCCTTAGACAGAATCAGCAGTTGTCTTCTCAGCCCTGGTCTTGCTGCCCAGATCAAAAGTAAACCATAAACTTCCTAGGTTTCAGTTTTCTGTATGAGCTAGCCGTGCTACTTCATATCATTTAAGCATCTGCTTTTTGGTTCATTTTAGAGCAGGTAACCTTTTGCTGTTTTGTATTTGCTTGTAAGAAGCACTGGTAACTCTGAAAGAGAAGAAGTGTAGCACACCACTTACACCCCAGTTCCTAAGCCACTGCATTACATGCTCTAAATGCATTAACTCATTCAATCTGCACCAGACTGTGGAGCCGATTCTCTTCCTCCTGCACTTATTTCATAGTCAAGGAGGTTGTTTGATCCCAAGCAATTATATTTGACCATGTCAGGCAGATTGGAATCTCAGTAGTCTGGCTCTGGTGTGTATACTTTTAATTACTATGTTATACAAGATGGTAATTTAATTTTCTTCTTAAATGCAGGTATTTCAGAATGGGTTTTTGCATAGATTCTTATCTTCTTTACTGCTTTACCTTGTAGTTCTTGTTTTAAATTTAAAAATTTTTAAAGTCACAGATCTCTATTTTTTCAATTGTTAAAAAATTGTATAAGCTTTATTATAAATATTTGCAAATAAATAAAAGTAGCAAGCTATTTTTGTACAACTAAGGATGTGATTTTTATCAAATACTCCTTTTAAAGACCTAGATATTAAATCAAATATGATTTTCCCCTCCTATGAGCAATGCTAAAAGATAAGTTCTTCCTCTCATTTTTCAACCTGTATTACTTTCAATATGAAGGATAGCAGAATCTGCTATCCCCAAACATGCCAGTTTGGTATAATGGTTATTCTAACCAGGACTTAGTGAAGGTCTATGCAAAAAAAAAAAAATACTGTCTGTCTTCCATCTTGCCAAAAAGTAGGAAATAAATTTATGAAGGTGCCTATCCTTCCTTCTTTACCAGGTTCCTCATCAACTTCATAACTTCAGACCCTTGCCAGTGTAAACCAGAAACAAGAAGCAGCCTCCATCTCAGGCTTCACTAGTCAGGCTCATCTTCCATTAGGGTACCAAACATTTGTCTTCCCCAGGTCCCTACATCCTTTTCCATTGTCTTACATTTCTCCAAAAATGTAGTCTCCTTTGGCTAAAATGCTGTGGAATTCCCAGTTCAAATCAAAGTTTTTGAGACATTCATCTCTGAGTCTCCTTGTATGTAAGGTACATACATGCTCAAAAACTCCAACTTACTTTTCTTCTGTTAATCTGCCTTTTGCCACAGAGCCCAGATAAAATCCTACAAAGGAAAAAGAAAAACATTTCTATTTTTCTTCCTCTGCAAATGCTAGAATATAATTCTACATGGACCCAAGAAGAGAGTTAGTAACATCAGTATTAAAGATGGTGTGTTTTAAGGACACATTCTGTGCTAAGAATTAGAGCAGGTGACAGAGTTGAGGAAATCAACACAAATATGGAATAATCAGAGTAATTACAATGAGCAGTCGGTCCCAGATTGGCTAATTTTGTTTTGTATATATCATAAAAACAGTTAAGTCACAGGGGCTGAAAGAGACTGGTAAGTAAGTCAATCCCTCATCTTCAAAAAATGGAATAAATAATTCAAGAACAAATCTCAACGGAATGTAATTTTTAAAATAAGATTCTATATTATTTTTAAAGGAGGTACTAACATGATTTAAAAAAAAAAGCTAGTCTGTAGGAATTTCACCGCAAAAATCATTGAGATATGAACTAGTGCATATCTAAAAGAATTTCTAAAAATCAACACATTACCCCAAAGATTTACACCAAAAAACAAAGAAGAGACCTAAAAAGCAAACAGATTCACTTTTTAGTGTGACTTCTACTATTTACTTAAAAATATGTAGAAGGAGACCATTCAGCATTCAGAGCCAAGCTAAGCTTTGCCAAGTTTCATACACAGTGCAATGGATTGCTGGAGACAGAGGCAATCACCCTTCCTGGCAAGCCTACTCTCCATTAGTGTAAGGAGCTATTGTGGCCACAGTTAAACAAATTAATAGGAGAAAACCTAAGAGAACAGCATGTAAGTATAAGATTTGAAATCAGAGAAGTAATGTTATGCAAGATGAAGATAAATGATGGTGTTGCAGAAAGGGACATAGATTATAAAGATTTACAGATCATAGATGGTTATGAAGATAGATAGACATATATGTGTATTCATACATAGATGACAGACAGAATACATGATATATAGATATGGAGATGTGGAGAAAGATTTCAGTAAGTATTACTTAATAGGTTTTATACAATATTCTTTAAAAATACTAGGATACTATATGACTGTCCAGACTAAAACATATCCATGAATTTTAGTCTTTGATTTAAGAGTTTAGTCCCAAAATATAGAGTAAGTCTACAGAAACCTTCATGGCAGAAAAATTTTTATATATTGATTCTAATAAGTAAAATATTTATAGTTTATATATTTTTACAATTTTTCTACTAATTCATTGTTATATTTTATAAAAGAAAAAGTCTCTGATGGAGTAGACCTTTTATTTCCACTTATTGTTTGAGATATAAACAATAAAGTTACATTTAGTCTTAGGGATGCTATTAATTCTTTACCTCTTTGTGGTTTTCTAAAACTACATGTTTAATTAGACTATCATTTATCATTCTAAGGATAGTTATTGTTAACAGTCATTTTAAGAGAGAATAAAGGCAAGTAGGAAAGCTGATGGGGATTAAACCTCCCTCCTACTTATTATTAGTAAGCTAGTGCTATAAAATTCTGCAGTCATGGGTAGCCAGTAGTTCGCTCATTTGCACCAAGAGCTCCAAGATCATGCTCCTCATATCTGTACACTGTTCCTCAGTCTACTCCTATGGGCTGTATCTAGTCATTTACAGATTGCAGGGCCCCCTCTCCCTTAGCCTCTAGGCTAAAGCTGCCGCTAAGGTGACAAAGCAGGGGCCACTTGGGGTCCCCTCTCAGGCTTTAGGGAATTAAGGGGAATCTGTCAAGTGGCCCAGCCTCATCTTGCTTAGGTGGCATCTTTTTCCTACAGCGGTGCAGGGCAAAGCTGGCTTCCAGTGGGATTTGATTTTGCAGAAGGTACAAAGGCATAAAGGGCTAAAAAACATTTCTGTAAAGAAGGAAAACAAGCTGAAAGCTTCAAGCACCCCTCCCAAAAACCAAAACCACAAAAAGTACATTCTCAGGGTTGTACATTTCACACCCTCTGAGGAGAGACAATGCTTCTTAATTCAATGCACTTATTTGGTCTAGTTTTCAGTTTTCTTCAGAAAATTGGCCAGTGTCAGAAATCATACACGTTGGCCCCCACACAATGCCCCTGTTTCCACTATCTCTTGAGCACCCCCTCAGATCTGCAGCAACTCTAACTCAAAAGTCCCAGATGCCAGAGTCACCTCAATTTTCTACTCGCTTGACAGTAGCAAACAAAGTTGTTTCCCTGCCCCTCATTTTTCTATCTTTTAAAGACAGTTTCTGTTTTTATCAGAACAGTGTTCAATAGACTCCTGAGTAGTCCTCCCTCCAAGGTCTTCATGTCTACACAGGTTGAAGGGTTTAAGATGCACTAATGTGGCATTCAGTGTCAGAGCCATGTGTGTTAGTATGAAGTTATTTGCTACAGATCGCACTGTGCAGGAGAGGCTCTTGGAACAGAAGTGAGTTTGATAATGCATCCTTCATCCTCAGGATGCTGAATAGGACATCTGGAAGACAGAGTTATCATTGTCCCTACATGACTTTTCCACTGATCTGTAGCCCACCTGGCCATTCTACCAGAAAGCACCTAAGGATACTTGTACTTGTAGGCTGACCTACTAAAATATGCACCTGCTAGCATGAGCTGAGACCAGGACACTGCCTAGATCCCTGTTTCTCACAATATAAATAGTTTGATGGTTAAAATAAAAACAATAAAAAATAGAAAGAGTCCTAGAAAACTATCACTATTTTAAAACATAAAAAATAGATGAGCTGTAGTTATTTTTTCAAGTGAATTTAAAAGGGAAGGAAGGAGTTTAAAAGCACTCATTGCACACACACACACACACACACACACACACACACACACACACACCAGATACATGAATAGGGATAAGTACAGTAAATGTATAGAATTAAGAGACAGTGGAAAATAATGTCCATTATCACATTTATTGTGAACATTTTGTGACTTCTATTAAAAAGGATCTCTTCTAAATTTCAAAATAAAATGTAGTAAAGTGTACCCTAAAAAGATCTAGAGATATGCTTTATATAACAAAATGAAATGTCTTTAAAGTACAGTGTAGTAATATTGAATGGGTAATTAACCAACAAGAAGTATAAATTCCCGCCATCACTATGACTATGGGAACACTATTACAATATTCCTGTCCCCACCTAAAACATGTAACAAATAAGAAAAACTTCAAAAACATAAAAGGAGGGAAGATGTTGACACAAGACCATGGGCATCTAGGCTGCTTCTATTTCCTGACTGCCATGAATAGAGGAGAAATGAACAATGATAGTTAAGTATCCTGTTAATAGGTAGAGAGCCCTTTGAGTACATGCTCAGGGATGGAATAGCTGGGTCATATGGTAGCTTTATTTTTATTTATTTATTCATTCATTCATTCATTAATTTATTTTTAGGAATCTCCAGTCAGGTTTCTGAAGTGACTGCACTAATTTACACTCTCAATTACAGTATAATCCACTACCCCATTTGTTGTTATTTGTAATTTGTAATGTCATTCCTAATAATAGCCATTCTGACTGGTGTGAGATGGTGAGATGAAATCTTTGTTTTTCCCTTTGAGAAATGGTCTTACTTTGTAACCCTGTCTGGCCTGGAACTCACTATGTAGACCAAGTTGCCCTTAAACACACAAAGATCTACCTGTATCTGCCACTGAAATACTGGAATTAAAAGCATATGTGGCCATGCCCAGCTAAGATAGAATCTTAAAATAATTTTATTCTGCATTTCCCAGATGGCCAAGGGAATACCATTTTTAGTATATCAGGTCTGTTGAGGTTGTTTATCCACTTGGAGTTTCGTGTGCAAAGCAAGAAATAAATATCTAGCTTCATTCCTCCACACTGACTTTCAGGTTTTCCAGCACCATTTGTTGAAGATGTTGTCCTTTACAATAAAAAAAGAAGATGTACATTTTTTAACATCTTTGTCAAAAATCTGATTGTTGTAGTTGAGTACACTTATATTAGGGTCCTATATTCTATCCAATTGATTTATGCCTGGCACTGTAAGCCTGGCTAACAACATGGTCTTGGTAAGTTGTAGGTTTAAATAAGGAGTTTATTACTGTTGTTTAACAAATTGACAGAGCAGAAAACTACCACTAACTATCTGTACTTACACCTATGGACAAAGGCTGCTCCCAGATATATCAGAAAACCTGCTCCTTTAAATGCAGAGACTCACAGCTGAGTAAGATGTAGGAGCTAAGCAATGCTTATAGGACCAGCCCTAAATAATATATTTATACCACTCCCTTTAAGACTGAGGGGACATTCTGTAAGATGTGTGGAATATTCCTTTATACTGTGTGAATATATGTCACTGTGACTGGGTTAATAAAAAGCTGAATGGCTGATGGCTAGGCAGGATTTTCAGGGCAGAGAGAATGCTGGGGGAGAAGAAGGGCTGAGTTAGAGAAGATACCATGAAATGCAGAGTGAGCAGGATGGGAAGTACATACATGAGTTAAATAAGCCTTGGGACAACACATAGATTAATAGAAATGGGTGAATTGAAGTTATAAGAGCTACCTAAAAACATGCCTAAGCTACTGGCCGAGCATTTATAATTAATATTAAATCTCTGTGTGGTTATTTGGGAAGCAGCTGGCAGGACAGAAAAATCTGCCTACAAAGATGAAGTAGGAAGTATGTAAGAGAATCCTGAGCCCCACCCCACACTGGAATTCTGACTGGCTTGTTCATGTGTAGGTGACCCCTGCTGCTGTGAGGTGACAGGTACAATGTACATATCATATCCAGAAGACACTGTGTCATGGCAGTTCTCTCCAAACTCTAACAATCTTTCCATGTTCCCTTCTGTGCTGTTACTGAGGCTTGAGGTAGGGACTTTGATATACACATTCCATTTAAGGCTGGGCACTCTACCATCATTTTTGACTAATTGTGAATCTTCATATGAACAGCCATTTATTGCAACAAAAATTTCTCTGATGGGGGCTGAGAGCTACACAAATCTACAAATACAAAGGTAAGTATTTATAACGTGTGAATTTAGAAAAGTAATAATAATAGATTTTTCCCTTAGGGTTTATGGTCATTTTTATTTCTTCCTTTGAGAACTGTTTCTTCAGTTGAATAGCTCATTTATTGATGGATGATTTTTAGTGTTTATTACAGTTCTTTGTAGGTCCTAGCCAGATATTAATCTCCTGTCAATAGTTAGCAAAGACTTTCCCCATTTTTCTGTCTCTTCACTCTGGTGATTTTTGTTTTGTTTTGTTTGGGGTTTTAGTTGTTGTTGTTGTTGTTTGTTGTTTTCCCGTAAAAAGGAATTTTAACTTCACATACCCATTTGTCAGTTTTCAAGGTTATTTCTTATGGCATTGGGCTCCTTTCTCAGAAAGTCCTTCATGTCACCTACATCTGGAAGCATTTTATCTATATTTTACTAGAGTTGCTTCATCATTTCAGGGTTTACATTGTCTTTGATAAATTTTGAATATATTTTGTGCAGGGTGAGAGAAGTGGACCTATTTTCCTTCTTCTAGGAGGATATCTAGCTTTCTCCACACCATTTCTTGAAGAAGTTTTCTTCTTCTTTTTTTTAAGTTTATTTATTTATTTTTTTCCACAAAGCAATTGCATTTTTAACATAGAACAATACATGAATCACCAGCATATATACATACACAAAACTGCATCTTGAGTCAAGGTAGAAACAATAAATTTCTTCATTTAAACAGTTCCATTTTTAACCCAGTTCCAGCATACAGTTTCTAGGTCATTACTATAAACTCGAAATTGTCCCATTGCAATGAAATCTCTATTGTGCATTTCATTTCTTAAGTCCCAAAATTCAAATGATAAATTCTGATACTAGCCTTCCAAATATGATAAATCCATAACCAAAATCTTTTTGTAGTTTTCTCATTAAGTTCAAGAAGTTAAAAAAAAAAAAAAGTAAATTCTGGTATCAGGCTTTCACTTCTAAATATGAAGAGACGATTTACAACCAAAACTTTTTGCAGTTAATAGTTTTAGTTCAAACAAGCGTCTCTGCAACTTTTATTCTCACAGACAGAGACCTTTCTAGGTAAAGTAGTATTCTAAACCGCACTATTTTTGACGCTAGCTCAGGTTTTTCTGTATTGCATTGATTTTCCACAGATCTCAGCTGTGAGGAACTACTTTAGCAGATGTATTTCTTATTACTTCTTATATACTTCTTATATTCATTCCATCATCTTAATTCTTATTAAACTTACATTTACAACTAGTAACTTTACTTCTTACAAGCTTATTACTGTATGTTTTAGGACTACCTTAGATTCTTCTTGCAAGCTTATATTTTTAAAGGAACTCTATGGATCTATTTTACAAACTTATATACCATTATATATATGGCTACCATTAGCATATATTTAACTTAGTAAACACCTAAAGATTTCTTAACACAGATCTAACAAGACAGAATTTTTACAAACTCACATATCTTATTTTCATCTTTTTCTACTTCTTACTCTTAATTATTATCGTTATCTCTATTAGAAAGATTCTCTTAACTAGACAGAAAAATCTCTTAACTAGATTTTTCCTATAGTCCTGATTCCTTGTTTAGAGATTACTGCCACTTACTGCAGTGAAATATCTTATAGGGTTTGCTCATAGTACAATTTAACAGTCTGTGTTTCTGCTTAATGTTTCCAATTAGGCTAAACATGTGTCTCTCACCACATTTATGTTCCTCACGGTATTTAATACAATGTCTTAGATGTAATAAGTGTGCAGTAAATATTGTTTAATTGGTTGAGTACTCATAAACTTCTTGGAGGAACATTTCATTTGGCTTACTATCCCCCAAGGCTTAGGAAGTACCTGATGCATAGTAAATGCTTAATTGTGTTGTTTATAGGAGGAACAGGAGAGATTAGGATGGGGGAGCTGAGACCACACTGTTGAATACAGAGGTCAGTTTTAGCTCTTGTCCTACCTGACCTCTCAGCAGTATTTGGTCCACCTGCGAACACTTCCCTAGAGGTCCGAGAGTCACTCAGTTCCACCCTTCCATCCTTCGCTGTTACTTCTTGTCTACCCGTTGTCCTTTCTCTATCTCCAACCTTGGATTACTGAAGAACAGCCTTCTGCTACATTCTCATTAAGAAGACACTGGTCCTCTTCTCTTTAAGGACACTTGCGTGCCTATATGATATCATTCATTCATGGATTAAAAAAACCCATGTGCTGCTGACTCTATTGTTCAAATTTTCAATCCTAACACATTCAGTAACTCCAATACTGTATTGTCCTATAATCCACCTGGTATTTTCACTGGAATTCCACATCCAGTATCTGATACATGAGTATATTTCAAGCTTTCTCCTTGAACTTGCGCCTCCCGTTGTGTTCTTTGCCGCTTCTCATGAGGTTTTTCCTTCTTCATTTGTCTCACACTCATTTGCTAAACATTTATTATAGTCATCTATCACTCCATACCTATTAAATCTCTTAAAAATAAAAGTTCAGTGTTTTCGTCATGTGTTTCTACATGTTAACTGACTTCTAGAGGGATGTTTGCTTCTTTAATGTGTGGTACCTGAGATCTAATCACAGGGACTCTCCTAGGTAAACAAACACTCTATCTCTGAGCTATAACCTCAACCCCAGTTTCTCCAGTCACTCGAGGTTCTTGTGTGATTGCAGCCCAGTAACAGTTGAGTCTGCAGCTGTCCGAAGACTACTTAGGTTTTATATCTAAGGTGACTCACTCCTCAATTGCGCAATTTATTCTGGAAACTTGACTGGAGCTGTGAACCAAAGCTCACTGGTGGCTTCTCCACTTGTCTTAAGATTCTCAGAGCAGAGCGATAATAAAATCCCTTATTCTGAGAGTCAGTATTCCAAGAGAAGTGTTACAGAGGACAGGAGGTAGAAGTTACCAGATCAACTTAGTGGTTACACCTAGAAATGACTGCCATGGCTATACTTATGCCTCATTATCTTGGCTAAAGCAACCCTAAGGCCTTGAAAGATTTGAATGCATAGAGAAATAAATTCCAGTTACTCATGAAGTTGTAGCAAGATAACATACCAAAGGACCAGGTTCAATGGCAGGCTTCACTGGGGAAAGCTGTGGAAAGCAGGATCTACCATTTTACCTTTAAAGATATCAGTATACATGCCTCAGTGCCTTACACTGGCTTTTTCCTCGTCCTCTTTCTGGGATGTTGTTCTGCGGAAACCACCATGTTTTGCTTCTTGCAACTTTTAGGTCTTAGCTCTCTCACTTTTTCTACTCTACTGCCAAGCTAGCCTCTATTATGCTCTTCACTGAACACCTTATTTGATAACACATGAAAGCATGCCCCCTTGTGACCATGTACAACTCCTTGCCTGTGACATACCCACTGAATTCTTGCTTGACCAAACTTTAGTCAGACCCTTAGAATTCGGCTTCCCTTAACTTTTAACACAGACTAAATCACTAAGGTCTGAGTCACCTTCCCTGAATAGCTTATTCCAAGAGCAGACCAGCCTGCAAAGGGGAAAAAAACATCGGAGCAACCTGACATTGCCATCTGCTCTTCCTGCTTGCACACCTTCCTGTCTAAAAAACTTCTAGTTAATTCACCTTCCCCCGCCCATGCCTGAAAACACTTGCTCTGCTTGATTCTGAGGTTGTTAGAATTTTTGAGTTCAGAACTTTCTCCCAACTGCAATAGTCTTAAAGTTCTCGTCTCAATCTGTTTATTTTGATTTGTCATCAGGAACTCTTAATTCATTTTAACTTACATTATTTATCATGTTACTTATGACTTTCTAAGAGTCTATTTAGCATACCTATTTAAGTTCATGTATTTGTTACGTTTTCCTCTTTCCCTTATTAGAATCTAAAACATATGGCAAAACATGCTTTCCTGTTTCGTCTGCTCATCTCCAATCACCTATTTCACACATGGTAGGTTCTAGAGAACATGTAATTTTAATGGGTAAACCTACTCTTATCTGCCGTGTGAGCAAAGCTGAACACACCTAGCACATCAAAATAAAGATATTTGGTACTGGTTCAGCCATGATCTCATTCTGTATCCCATAGTTATCATAGTCTAATCCAAAAGGTGGCACTCTGTTTTATTTATTTTAGTCCTTTCTAAGTCTTTTTTCCTTTCTTTGAGCCTTTGCTCAGAGACAAAAGCCAAGTTATTACCCAACTGTTCTCCATGATGTTATTAACCCAGTGAATTTTCAGTCACCTCTTGGTACATCCCTGTTAGTTTGTGTTAAACTCAGATTGCACTGAATAAAAGCCACTTCTCCAGCCCTTCCTTGTAGTCTGACCCCTTGTCCTCAACTACAATGTTCTATCTGCTGATGTAACTCTTCCTCCCTTACCTACTGATCTGGGTCTGTCCACCCATGTTTTCCATACTTTCACAGGGGTGTACCATCGCTGTCTCTCTCGCCTCCAGTCTTCTACATGCTATTTTACTAAAATAAGTTTTTATACCCACATCCAGAGACAGAACAAAGACGAATTTTCTGAATTTATCTTTTCTTTGCAATCATTGATTGAATATTTATAGTTTGAATTTTTGTCAAAAAGACCCAAGGACACAAACTTTATATCCCAGCATTTTTCCATTCCTCACACATAAAGAGAAGAAGAAAGAGCAAACGTCAGTGTCTTACAACCACCATGGTCTCCAGATCATAGGCACATTATTTACCTTGTCACACATTGCTAATCACTTTAGCAAACTGTAAGAACCCGTTAAAATGAATGAGATGCCAGTGCCTCTGACTCTGGCCCAAACATCACAAACCATGAGATCACTCAAATATATTCAAAGTATACATTTCGTGGACTCACACAATCAAGCTGGGAACCACTTGAAAGAAATTTATAGGATTTCTGGGCCAGGAGATAAAGCGAGAAAGTTAAAAACTGAAAACTATAGAGAACAAGAAATCTTCTCTTACATTTGAAAAATAAAAAACCGAATTGTACATGTAGCCATAGCCTAACACTGTATTTTATATCTTCTTATCTTGTTTTCCAAATTTTAGGCCTTGGAACAAGGCAGACAGTGAAAGAAAGAGCCTCAAATCCAAGTCAACAAGATCAGTCAGCATCTGAGTCTCATGTGGTACATGTAAGTCATTTTTGTGTCTAACCCATAGAATAATAATGTGAACTACACAAGAAGAACAATAAACTTCACAGTAAACTTACAACCAATTGCAGAGCTGGATGTTAATTTCCAATGAGAACACACTGCTATACAAACAATTGACACTTTAAAATTCTGTTCTCCTAAGTTTCTATGTAAGTTATATAGATTTTCTAAAGACTATGAACCACAGATAGATTCATGAATTAACGAGAATAACATAAACACTTTGGAGAGAAAGGAGATTTTCCCAGCTGATACAGAAAATTCAAAACAAGGCTGAAACAATGGTGATTTTTGTATGCCGAGGGATATTTGATAACAACACTGGAAAGGTTTTTGTTTTTGTTTTTATCATAACTGAGTTGAGGCTTAGGGTTGATACTATGGGTTTCTAGTTGATAGTAGTCAGGGAGAGTGCTAAATATCCTACACAATGCAGGACAGGCCTCACAACAGAGAATTTTCTAGCCCAATATGCTAATACTACCAATCTCTAGAAATTTTGAGTAGAGAATATAAAAATTGTGCTATAGATATGGAACTAACAGAGAAGTTATGTAATGCACTGGAAATTCTTAGCATAGACTCTGGCATATGTAAAACATGTCAGAAGATAAAAATGTCTAGTTGTGTGTGTTTATATATAAATATGTATACATGGGCATATACACAAAACAATAATAACTAGAAAAAGAGGAGGATATGGATTTAAGAGAGAGAGATGAGGGAAACATGGGAGAAGGTGAAAGGAATGGGAGGGTAGAAATGATGGAGATGTAGTGTACTTGTGTGTAAAAATTCCCAAAGAAAAGTCCCACCAATTATATAGATTATTTAATAAAGACTAGCTCAATTAACTAACAGATTGAAAGGAGGAGAGTTACATATTTTACACAAAAATAGATTAATTTTTTTCATAAAATAAACCAAAAACTGTAAGGCGAAACTGTTTAGCCTTGGATGGAGAAGCTTCTAGAAGAGATGCTGATGCCATGCACACGTTTAAGATCCGTTTCTACTCCCAGTTACTGAGGTTCGGTCAGTGGGAAGAGGACTGAGAGCAACACTCGTGTTGCCCAGTGGACAGCAAGTGTCAGTCCTTGGGAGGCTGGCTTGTTCCTGTAGAAAATAAAAGACCACATTAAAGAGATTCTGTAATAAATGAAGAAAGAAAGAAAGAAAGAAAGAAAGAAAGAAAGAAAGAAAGAAAGAAAGAAAGAAAGAGAAAGAGAAAGAATAAAAATTTAAGAAATCAGTGCTTATTTCAATAGTTAGTTTGTGTTTTCCAAATAAGGACAGGTGTCTGGCCCAGGCTTGCATTTCTTTCTCTACTTGAGACTAGGGAACTACATTTTGGAGTTTGTGCCTACTTATATTCTCTCCTGAAGACAAAAATAAATTCAACCATCCCAGTTATTTTCTAAGACAATGATTTCCTTTAATAAAACTGCTAAGTCCCTCCATTTGTTTGATAGGTCTCTGAAAGCATGTCTGGGCAAAGGGGTGCTCATATCTGTCTTCAAGCAATGAAATACAGAATTGTCTTTGAAAAAACTTAGTTCCAAGGAGCTGTGTATAATCAACTAGGTGATGAGTGTATTCATTAAAGCTCTTCCTAATCTACTGCATTTCATTCACTTATGATCTTGGCATAGAAGTCCATGTGGACTTAGAGTTTTTTTAGTTTCTTGAGTTTGAGCCCATCCAGTTCCTGGAAGCTCAGGGACCATGGACAGCCTTGTACATAACGAAGCAATAGTTAAAATGAGAATGGAAGCTCCAAACCGATGATGTTGTCTACTGAGGAAAAAAAGGGAAAGCAGGAGCAGCTTATGCACCAAACAGAAAAGAAACAGGATGTCACACTAGACGACACCCTATTGTTTTTCAAAGAACCCTAAAAAACACTGCCATGTCACACAATAGCAAGTTTTAGGCTATTAACAGACCAATGTTACATAATCTTTCTATGAACAGATCTCCCAGCCAATTCCATCACCAGTTTCATCTTTGAATATTCACATTATCTTCCAATAAATTTTTTTCACAAAATTTCTCTTTTCTTGGTGTCATTTAATTTTGCACATAATTATGCCTGGGATTCTTAACCATTCTTTGGTTGTTTATTTTATATCCTACAGAATATGAAGCAGGATTCTTTCCCCAAAAGCCCTGCCATGTGTGATTTTTAAATTATAGTTGACTGGTAAATCTATGTAAGTCAACAGAAGTTGAAATAGTTCACAATTCACTGCTCCAGTCTTCTTTACTTGAAATATGTAAAAGAATCAACCAGTTAAAAAATAATAATAACAAAAGCTATCAAACATTGAAAGCAAACACTATGAACTCAAATGGCTATAAATAACTAACCAAAAACAATAACAACAACAACAATTACTTCTGAGAATTATCTTAACACTAAAAGTGGCATAATAACATCCGACCTAGTAAAACAGATTTTTTATTCATATAGAATAAAAATCTGAATGTTTGTGTAACAAAGAGAGCTTCAAATAATTTTGGGATATGCTCAAGAGGAAGGGAAAAATCCACAAATCCAGCACTTTTGTGGATGAATACAACAGGCTATAGGATCAAGAATGGCTAAACAAACACTGTGGGTAAATATCGCCCTGCTTGGTACACTCTTGGGAAGCATGAGTTTAGAAACTATCTCAAAGTATAGACACAAAGTAGTAACTTACTTGAAAGAGACTTGTCCTGCGTCTGGGTACAAACAAGTCTAAAACAAAAAATATTCAAACAGGCATGTCAAATCTGATGCTTACTCACACGAACATCAGGTCAGGCAGATGACCTGGATTACACTTAGCGCATTACCAAGTGACATGCCACAGTGAGAATGTGGAGGGTAGGGGTAGCATCCAGTGGTGTATCATTTGTGTGGTAGTGTGGAACTCTGTCCTTCTGGCTGGACAGCCATTGCCATCATGAAGTCAAAGCAGCTGTGATTAGTCCATGACACCTCACAGGACTGAGCCTGGTAAGATTCCCTTATAGAGGTGGGGGAGGGCTCATAAGGCAGTACAGCCTAAGATGGTTGCATGTGTCCCATCCCCACCCAACGATATAAAAGAGGTTAACAGTTGCTATGGTGGGTCCAAATCTTCTATGATCTGCACCTATGTTGCCCACATTTCTGTAGGTTACTTTTGACCATGCCACTTTAAGCAACTCCAATTATACTCACTGGTTTGGCAAGCTAGACATTGGAGAAACCACTTTTTTGGTCTGTCTTTAGTTCCCTGTCTAGATGAATAGGCGTTGTCCATGTCTCCCAGGCAAAGACCCACAACAGGTGAGATGATAACATTTTACTTAAGTAAACCAATTAGAAAAGCACTCATAGTTGCTAGGAGGTTAAACTTGCCGTTCCACTCTGGCTCTGTGCATCACCTTTAAGCATCCTCATGTAAAAAGCCCTGTTGAGGGCTTGTTAGAAAGCTTTTAGGTAGTAATCACAGATGCAATCTCATTGCTCCAGGATGGGAGCTTATAAATGGGGAAATGGCTTAATACGTTCCCTTCCAAGTTCACAAACATGAAGAAATTATGATTAGATAGGAAAAGTTAAAAACAAACACAGCTCTGATGAAATAAACTAAATGCATTTTGTCAGACAAAAAAAAAAAGATTCATTTTAAACCCAACTTCCAAAACCACTTTCTTATTCTGTTGATGTTCAAGCCCACACTCCATCTCTCTACAAAGATGGACAAGTATAACTCTAGGGGAAAATAAATGAAGATTTGGAAGTGAATGGGAGCAGGGTATCTAATAATTAGAGAACCATATTTCCTAACTCCCTGCCCTTGGGAACTGTCACATGCAGGTGAAACCCAATAAGGGAACCACAGTCTACTGTGTTCATATTTGTAGATTGGAGGTGGGGGCTGCTAATGCACTTCATGGAGTTTGCATGGCAGAGGACCAAAGGGAATCACACAATTCATACAAAAATCCTCGGGATGTGTGAGGGAACTCCCTGTGAATTCTTGACCCAGAGCCAGGTGTACACATGGTGAACACATCCCTTCTGTAGCATTCAGGGTTCCTTGACACTCACAGACAGTACTTAGTGAACGTGAGGGAAACACAGATACATAATAAAGATGTATACCTGTGTAAATATTTAAATTAGCAAAAATATTTCTAAAAGTTACTTGGATAAAAGAGGAAATCACAGGAACCCTTAAAATATTTCAAGTAATCATAATGGAAGCACAACATTTCAAAGTTTTGCAGGCACAGTGAAGCCAGCAACAGAGGATCACTTTTTACCTCTAAATACTTAGACCAAAATGAAATTGCCCACACCTTAACATACTTCTTTTTAAATAGTTAAAGATGCACATAATAAACTCAAGGTAAATAGAAGGAAGGACATGATATATATAAAGACGAGAACCATCAAAGTCATATGTAAACATAACAGCAGAGTTTTTAGAAAAGATTACCAAACATTCTCAGACAACATCTGACACGGCACACACTGTGCTTTATGCTACATGTTAATTACATATGTGTTCCTGTCCCCATAGTCAGTATATCTAAGACTTCAGAGATGAATGTCACAAAATAAACCTACCATAAAACATCTGAAAGTTCAACTGTCCAGAAGCGCCTGAAATAGTCTAAGAACTCAATATGTGTGGCAAGTGAATGAATGAACTCTAAAAATTTTAACTAGCTTTATTTTTAATTATCTTTATGATTTAAAAAAACATTGTAAAAAAACAAATTTTAATTAGCCTTATTTTTTAATGTTTTCATTGTTTGAAAATTTTATACATGCATATAGTGAGTTTTGATCAAATCCAATCTCCATTCCCTCCTCTTATTCATCCCCTATTCCTCCACTACTTTTCATTCTGAGTGCTCTTTTTTCAAAACCCACTGAGCCTCCATAATACTGCCTAAATGTCCATGGGTATAAGGCCATCTACTAAACTATGAATAGCCTCTTGGGGCCCACTTCCCCAAAGAAAACTGACTGTCCTTCTCCCAACAGCCACCAATTGCCAATAACCTCTCAGATAGAGATGGGATTTCATGAGCTCCTCTCTCATCCATGCTGTAGTCTTGGCTCTATCAATCTCATGCAGGTGTACATGAAATCATATCCACTGTGAGTCCATGTGTATAACAGCCTTGTCAAGTCCAACACATACTTTTTGGCAGTAGACACCCACTACTTCTGGTTTACAATGCCACCACCCCTCTTCTATGACATTCCTCAGGCGTGGGGTAAGGGCTATGGTATAGATGTCACATTTAGAGCTGAGTGCTCCCCAGTCTCTCATTCTGTGTGCACTGACCAGTTGTGGGTGTCTGCATTAATTGTGACCTACTGTAAAAAGAAGCTTCTCTGGTGAGGGTTGAGAGATGCACCAATCTATGAGTATAAACATAAAAACTTAAGTGGAAGCTTAATATTATATCTGTCCCTTTAGTAGAATAAGAGTATTAGGTTCTCCCCTGATGCTTACAGCATAGCCAACTGAGGATGTTGGGCCCAGTTAACAGTAGCAGGCATGAGTTTCAGCTTGTGGAAGATGCTTTGAATCCAATCTGAAAGTTGTTGGTTACTCACTTAACATTCCTGCCACCACTATTGAATAAGTATATCTTGCTGGCATTACTGTACCTCACAGAGTTCACATCTGAGTTAGACTAGTCATTATTTTTCTCCTTCAGTAGTATGTATAGAACCCTCTAGCACTGTGAAAGATAGCCACTAGGAAAGAAGCTTCCAGATGAGTACTAGCTTGATTTATCCACATCGTATAACTCGAGAATGTGGTATCTTTAGCAATAGGATCTTACCATCAAGTTCTGGAGGACAGCCAAGATCAATGACAATGGTCTGTAATTTTGAGAGGATTTTTAGTGCCTCACTGATTAACAACTTAAAAAGAGGTGCCAGGTACTGAGGCCCATTTAAACCTTTATATTAGTGTATATAGATATCTTAGGAAGCATCTACAGTACTAGTTTTCCATATGGCATTTTCAAAAGTCTTTAATGTTAGTAGCTCTTTTGTTAGAGTCCCCTGGAAGCCCATCTTGGAGAGCCATTTCATTGGCATTCCTGTTTGTGTGATGTCAGTTTTTAGGTCAAAGAATTCATGAGGAAATGAAAAGGGGAAGGATCATTTGGTTCAAAAACTCGTACCAGAACTGCAGCCACATCTAGTGTAGAGGAGTGAAGTCTTTCTCCCACCGACAAAAGTCACTTCTCTCAACTCTCTCACCTCCCCACACTGCTTCTTTTGATTGAATCTGTACTTTTTCTTGGAACAGAGATGAAGCATAATTTCGAGGTGATAGAACTATTTCTCGCCAGTTCAGAACTGGGCATTTGCATTGGGAACCATGGAGATAAAAAATAAAATAAGGAAATCACAGGTCAAGTAAGATCAAGGGTAAACATGTTTAGCTCTGAAGGGAGACAAAAGCCACAGTTATCAAAAAAAATAAATAAAATGAAATAATAGGAGAACACTCAGGAAGTGATTTCAGGTGTTGGCACTTGAAAAGGCACAGCAGGTTCTAGACCCTAAATAAGTTTATTTTTTAAAAAAAATAAAACTATTGGAAGTATTTATGAAGAATGACCAATATGTCAGAAATTGTTCTAAATCCTTTGTTTTACTTATATATAATATCTGTTTATGTATATTCCCTAGTGGGTTAGCAAAATCACACCATAACTTTCTGTCCTTTTTAAAGATGGTAAAATCCCAGTTAGAGACATGTTAAGAAACTCACTAAACTATCAGAGTTAATTTGCATTGGAATTGGGCTTTAGATTAGACAATATGCTTTTAAATCCATTGCTTTTACTACTGCCCAACCCATCACCAATATCATAGGCATGTTTACTGTGGACTTGAGCTCCTGGTTAAATAGGCAGGCTGAACTGCAAAAGCTCTTTAAAGAGTCAGAGAGCTGAAAAGTAGTGTGCATCCTGAAGCTCTAGCCTTGCAGACAAATTAAGACTATAAAAGCCCATAGTATCATTCTTCACTTTCTCGTCCTGAAGTGTGTGGTTCTGAACTGAGTTAATTCCCTTAAAGGGAGTCACACCAACACTGGTTTAATAGCTGCCTTAGACTAGCCTCACACAGTGGAGATTGGGCTTCAGAGAGGATGAGGTGAAGCTTCCCAGTATGTGTCTGTGATGGGATACCATGGGAGGTCTTGTCACAGTCTTCATGGAATTTAGTGGTTAAAGAGAAAGACAAATATCATTCAACCCAATGGTGAGTGTGTAGCTGCATGATGATTGAGGAACACGGGTCTGTATGGGTGATACACAAAGGATCAGCTGGCCCTAGGGCAGCAGCAGTGTCTGTCTTGAGAAAGAAATGCATGGCTGGGAGATAAAAGATGAAAAAGATTTAGATAGGTGACACAGGAGAGATGAGAGGAGAGCTCTGAGCAGAATCAACAACCCTTATGAAGGCAAGGGAGCAAGTACTGAAGTCTCCCACTGTGGCCAGCCCCAGGGCTGGGAACATGGTGTGCAGTGAGTTGGCAGAAGAAAAGATGGGCCAGGCAGCCTTTGATAGGGTCACAGACTCTGTACAAAGACGACTGGGGAGCCATGAAAGGAAATATGCAAGCTAGTGGCCTAGGCAACGGATAGCCAATGCTCCCGAGGAATGACTAGATATTGTTGACTTTTAGATCCTTCTTCCCTCTTCCAACCTCACTGCATTCTCAGCAGAAGTCTACCTGCAGAGGCCCTCACCAAGCACCTGAGGCCTGGGAGAACTTGGACATGCACAGCCCATTCCAGCACAACCTTCTCTTGCCATATCTGGATCCCAATATGTCCCCAGACTGTAGGAAACAATCATCTTAGGCTTGCTAGCAAATTAAACTACCTCATGAGCCTCTCTTCCTTCAAATGCCCAAAAAAGGGATGGTGGTATTAATTTATGATTAAGATAACATGTATAATGTGTCCGGCACTATATCCAGTTCCTGCTAAGTAAATAGTAAGTGACACTTTAATTTGTATTCAGTATCATTCAGTTTGAACTGTTTTTCTTCAAATTCAGCAGTGTACATTCTAAGAGGTTACTCTGCAAAAACAGACAGCGCTCATCATCACATCAGCCCAGCAGTCCACTAACACATTATGCATGTGAGAGCAGCCTGTTGACAAGCAGACAATTTGAGGACCACGAGCTTTCCCAAGGTAGATAAAGGATGAGCTGAAGGGAAGAAAAGGTGACTTCTTTCCCCCATAATTTTACTGTTTTGTTGCTTAAATAACAGCATAATTCTGATTGGGCTCAAAATTTCAATAGCCTCCTGCCAAAAGACAATGAATTGTAAATATTTCATATGGAAATAGACATTTGATAAAATTATTTCTATATGTATGTACATTTTATATTTATTCAATTTACAACTGCAGGATCATTCCATAGCATGTATTCTGTATAATGTATACTCTATAAAAGTAAATGAAAAAAATTTAGTGTCTCCTTTCAAGGACATCATAGTCTACAAAAAAGAAAAAGCCATTTAAGTGAAGAATTGAAACTGAAGTGCTGACTAGGGATGTGAATTGGATTTGAAGTCTATGCCCTGACTCCCCAACTAAGAGAGAAGAGTACTGATAACAGCAGAATCACCTGCTTGAAAAACTGAAAACCCAAAAAGAGGGTTTCCCACCTATATACTGAGGAATACCCTTTTAAACCTCTGAGTAAGTAAATTAGACAGCAATGGCCCAAACATTTTCATCTGCAAGGAAAAGCTCCAAATTACTAGCATTAGCCACATTAAGACCATCATGGCATTGTAACTTTAAATCTTATATGTGAAAGATGTAAGTCATAGGAAGAAGTTATTATGTGTGCAACATGCTTGTGATCTCACAAAACTGTACTTGATATTTGGTTACATAGTGAGATGTCTGAGTACTTTGGTGTTAAGAAAAATTGCCTAAGTTATTCTAATATGCAACAGAAAGAAGGAAGTAGGCTTTTAGACGTGCAATAGCCAATAGTTGCCTTTCATCTGGACTGAATTTGAGCATAGGGAACAGGACAAAGAAGGGCAGTGAAAGGTGCCAAACACATAAGAAAGGGTGTGGACATAATTGGTAGAGTCACTTAAGAAGATATCTCACCTTCATTTCAAAACACATTCAACAGCTGCGAGCTTGCCTCTTCCTGGAAGTAAAGGCTAATCCTGCCTCTTTCTGAGCTCAACATGTCTGCACAGCCTTCCAGATCAGGAGCACTTCCATGTCACTCTCTTTTTTAAGCATGTAAATATTCTGATAATTATGATATAGTCCTAACCCCCCTTCTCACTCCATTTTGCTGATGAAAGAACAGTTCAGTTCACTAACTAGCAGGAAGCTAAGTGGTAGTATTATTCTTACAAACCAGCATCCATCCTAACTCTGTTCTTACTTTGAATCTGAAGAGCACAGCTAGGGAGAATTGTTTATGCCTAAGAGACATACAGACATTGACAAGCCCAGGCTGGGGAAAAAAAAAATTAAGTAAAAGGAGATGGTTCTACTGAGGTTCTGCTTTTCCCCAGCTGACAATCAGGGAAGGGTAGCCCTGTTGTTGATAGACTGCTATTCAAGCTGCTGTGACTCCATGAGCTCATGTAGCCCAGAGCTGGCATCATACAAGCAGATAACGATGCACAGTAATGCTGCATACAAGATGAGTGATATCTTCACGCTGGTACTAGTAATCTCTTGATTTTCTTAGTTTCTCCATTGTCCTTTTCTTTCGGAACACATTACTCAAATTTGGGGTAGTAGAATAGGCTAATGTTTTTGAAATAATTTTCTGGTTTTAGATTCTAAGTATTCACATCTGCAAACACTCTTAACAATGCTGGAGTCAATAACCTGTGTGCTCTGCTTGACTCTTAATCCTTCATGAATACATAGCTCTGCAATCGATACTTGTGGAAGTAAAATGAAATTGGTAAGTGATATTCAAATGTTATATTTTTCGGTTTCATTGTGTGGTGTTGGTTATAAGCAATAAAGCTGGGCTCGTAGAAACTGCTTGATACCAAAGTGTTTGGAAATGACTACCTTCTAAAATCATGAGTAGAGAAGCAGGTAACGAATGATATGACTGAGACACTGCATGAGTCTGTGTATGCACACATGCACACATGCACATGTATACATATGCATGCATGCACACACACACACAAACATAGTGAGAGAGAGAGAGAGAAGAGAAGAGGAGAGGAGAGGAGAGGAGAGGAGAGGAGAGGAGAGGAGAGGAGAGGAGAGAAGAGAAGAGAAGAGGAGAGGAGACCTCTTCCATCTTCTCAGTTTTGGCAAACTGTTGAGTATCAAACAATTCAGCAAGCCATTAGGTGACTTTTCATTTTCTATCCAAGCAGGCAAATGCAGAGTCCTAGAAAATATGCATTAGCTTTGATGGCTTAAAATGGGCCCTACAGAGCCAGGTGTGGTGGTACATACCTTTAATCCCAGCACTTGGGAGGCAGAGGCAGGCAGAGCTCTATGAGTTCAAGGCCAGACTAGTCTACAGAGAACAATGCTTAGGACTCAACCATATATGCTTAACTTTATGAAACCTTAAAATTCAATATTTTATTTACTACTTACTGAACTGATAGTGCATACAAGTCTGAGCAATAAGAACTTCGGGAAATGATCATTCATACAAACAAAATTCCTGTCATTTAGTGATTCAAACCTTCTGTTCTTGTCCACCTAACCAAATGGCATGCATTGTATGCTTTCCATGCACTTAAAGTGCTAAGAACTTCGATATAGTCTCCATTTTAATCTTCATATCAACAACAGGTAGCTTTAAAAGCAATAAAGTTTGTACAAGATGACCCAGATAGGACAGGCAGAGTGGGAACTACAATCTAGGTGTCTCCAGACCCTATGCTTTTAGTGCATATCGCATTACATTGCCCTCCCTACCCCTGGAACACAGATAAAATAAAATTAAGACTGAGAGAGGCTGTAAAATGTAATATCAAATTCCAAAAGACCACATGTATTTAAATACATAAATACTTCTTACAATAGGTACAAGTTGGCATTCAGGTGAGAAGACTCACTTCTGAATAGAAAGCACAGAAATTTTGTTGAAGAGACAAGGTGGAAAGGGCCCAGACTTGAATCTGGCAGATTTGAGTCTGAGTCTTTGCTTTCCTTGTTAATAACTGCATGGCCCTTGACATCTTATTTAACCTCCCAGTACCTTCATTTTGTTATTTATGAAAGGCCTCACTGACTTGTAGATTAAAGAAAGCATGAAATACTTTAAGGTCAATAGCTGACAGTGTAGCAGACACATAACATCTGATGTGTGATTCAAGCTAATTCAAATATCTAGATTAGAGTAAGAAAATGGAGAAAAGGTAATCAGTTCTCTGTCTTCGAGAAAGCTAAGCTCAGGCTGGGGAGATGGATCAGTGTGTAATAGGCTTTCTGTGCAAACATGAGGACCTAAATTTGGGTTGTAAGTATCCACATAAAAGCCAAGTGCAGTGATGCACATCAGTAACCCCAGAATTTCAAGTGGAACAGAGACAGGTAGATCCCAGGAGCTTAATGGCCAACAAGTGTAGCCAGTGTAGTCAGTTCCAGGTTCAGTGAGAGACACTGTCTTAAAAAATGGAGAGCACCAAAAAGCCAGCTCATGCACAAGGGATGGATCTTGATCCTACTGCCAGGGGACCCCTTAAGCAAATCAAGCTACACAACTGTCCCCTACATGTAGAGAGCCTAGTCTAGTTCTGTAGAGGCTCCACAGGTGTTTTTGGAGCCCACTATCTATGGTGGGACACCTCCCACAGCCTTGAGGCGGGGGAGGGGCTTGGACCTGTCTCTACTGAATGTACCAGGCTCTGCTGACTCCCCATGGGAGGACTTACCTTCTTGTAGGAGGGAATGGGGGTTAGGTGGGTGGAAAAAGGCTGGATGGGTGGGAGGAGGGAAGAGGGGGTCTGTGATTGGTATGTAAAATGAATAAAAAAATTTCTTATTTAAAAAATACATGAACATCCATGGGGGGAAGAAGGCACCAAACACTGACCTCTGAAATTACACCTCCTCTCTCTCTCTCTCTCTCTCTCTCTCTCTCTCTCTCTCTCTCTCTCTCTCTCACACACACACACACACACACACACACACACACACACACATTCATACTTGGGTATGCCATATTCACGCAGAGAGGGATGGGGGAATCACTAAGCCAAGCCAAATGTGGTCTTGGCTCTTGTCTTCCTGCTTTGTTTGTGCACTGGCCATGAAAACTACAAGTTTCCATGTGTAGCCTGTAGGCAAACATGAAAATACACACAAAGAGTCGTGAGCCACGGTCCACAGTTCTCAGAGTGCTTGGGGATAATAACAAACTTTCACATAAAGTACAGCAGTACTGTTCTTAATTAAAATTTCTAAAGAACTCTAGTTGTTGACAGTCTCACCACCCAAAGTCATATTTACCTTTTTAATTATTCAAGTTGCAGTAAATTAGAAAAAATGCCCAGGCTTCCAAAACATTCCAAAAATTAAACTAAGGAAATGAACAATAAATGTCACTTGAACC
>CABHPQ010128557.1:3633-19893 GCA_902168405.1 Peromyscus aztecus | reverse complement strand
TCTACTTCTTAGGAAAGGTTGGTCTTTAGCATCATTTTTATTTGTGAATATGAACTTGATCTAGTTTGTTATCTTGATATCGTACCAGATTTAATTTGATGGTAAATGGAAAGTTACATTATAGAAGAAATTAGATAACAATATAGTATTTAAATTTTTCTTTTAACATAACTATATCTTACTATGTACTAAATGTTATTAACAGTGATAGAAATAAGAGTTCAGATTTGTTAGAAATCACAACTTTATAGGCCTTGTAGGCATAGCTGAATTTGTTTGTTTTTATCTTAACAATGAAATGGGTCTCTAGTAGGAGTCACTGTGACATTGTTCAATTTATTTTTAAAAATCCCATGTATCTATAATACAGGACATCATTAGCTATGAAGGCACAGAAGACCACAAATGTTATTAGAGTTAGGTGTGTCTTGTATGATTTGCTTAGAGGAGTTTGCCCTAATCTCTGGCTAGAGTAAACCGAGTTAAAGTTATTTTAAGTTTGTCAGTCTTGTGAGCACAGTGCAGGGCCTTTAGAGTACCTCAACATTTTTAGTATCATTAGAGTAATCCAGTTGGGTGGATAAAGCGAGAAATCCATGGAATCTGTTTAAAAGGCAAAGAATTTAAGGGGAAAACTCACTGTATAGAACAGAATGACACAGGTCTGAACACTGTTCTGGCCACCTGGATCAATCCCCCATCCAAGTCTCACAAGGTCATGAAGGAGTGATGCCTCCATGCATCTCAGGTCTTAAGGGTCACAGAGAGGCTGAGCCCCAGGGGCAGGTACTTCAAGGTCATAGGCAGGTGAAGTAGTTACCTGCTGCATCTATAGGGGCGGTGCTTCAAGGTCATAGCTAGAACCGCTACCCATTACATCTCCCCCTTTTGTCTAAATAAGAAAGTTCTAAGCTAATATAAAACTATACACAATAGGAACAATTATCAAATGTCCTCCAGGAGAGGAGAAAGGTAATAACCTAAATAAAAATAGAAATATAACCGGCAAGAAAAACATCAAACAAGAGACATATACTAAAATCCAGAGATGTCCAGAACATAGGTAAATGACATGTTACCGAGATTACTCCAATAGCTAGCTGTCCTATCCTGAAGAATCTGAATCTAGTATTTAATATGTTCTAGCTAGGATATGAGAAGGTTGTAACTGAACTATTAGTCTTCAATCCCATCAAAGACCTGAGAAGATATACAATATTACCTGAGAAAATGGACAATGTAAGCAAGCAATTTCCAAAAATCTTTCGAGAATAGATAGAGACAGCTGGCAGCCTGGACAGTCATCTAAAGTTTCTCAGCACCACTAGGGCATTCAATTTGGCCACAGGCCTAGAATATCCAACAGACTATTTTCAGAAGCAGAAGTTTTGAAAGACCATCTTACTCTATCTCGGCAAGGTTCAGTAGTCGCTTTTCCTTGTATCCTGCTCATCCGGAAAGGACAGAGTTCATACTGTCTGCAGTCAAGGCAAAGGCAATTCTTTGCCCAGCAGGCCATTTTGTGCCAAGAAGAAGACAAACTTCCAAACGGAAATGTCTTAGAAGCCCAACATTCTCTCGGGATCAGATCAGTGCTGTCAAGAGCAATCGTGTCTCATGTCAACAGAATTCTAAGCTATCAAAACATTTAAATGCCATATTTTCCAGGTCTATGAAGTATTTGAAGATTACCTATCCATCTAACATATGTTTCTGTAAATCTGGACAACCTAACTAGCGTAACTATAGAGATGACAAGCATGGGTGACTATAAATCTGAAAGTCTTATCTACCTAAATAACCTAAGGACTGAGGCTTCATATAAACAAGGTGAACAGTCTGTGAACAGATTTACAGTATAAGGACAATGACCTCAAAATTGTGACAATACATAAAATAACTAAAGTAGAGATAGGAATGTGTAGTACAATATGCAGTATGACAACAATATCCTTAATGTGCATCAATATACAAAATATCCTAAACAGAGGTGGAACATACATATAGTATGATAGATATAATTTTACATTTGTATCAATATATAAAACATTTCAAACAGGAGTAGGAATATGTATATAATATGACAATTATATTTTGAATTTGTATCAATATACAAATTATCTTAAATATGAATATAAAAATGGTTTACATTTATATCAATATATAAGAATCCATAATAGTGTAAATTATCTAAGGCTGATATTTTATTAAATTAGTATATATAATACTCTACCTTAGGTGGATACATTTAATATTATCCCCCTTTTTAACAGGAAAATTTGTCTAAGAGTTTTGAGTTTAAGACATAAGTACCTGAGGGCTGGAGAGATGGCTCAGTGGTTAAGCACACTTAATGATCTTGCAGGGGGCCTGAGTTCAGTTCCCAGCACCCACATGGTGGCTCACAACTACCTGTAACTCTAGTTCTGGGGGATCCAATGCTCTCTTCTAGTCAGCTCAAGCAAAGGCATACAGAAAGCGCGCGCGCACACACACACACACACACACACACACACACACACACACACACTAAAAAATAAAACACACACACTAAAAATAAAATTAAGCCCCATTAGAAAGGGGGCCTCACTGAACACAGCTCATAAGAGAACCAGAAGGAGTTTGTAAAGACACAATGGTGGCATGCATTGTAAACACTTCATCTTCCTCCCATCAAAAACTAATCAGAGCCGGGCGGTGGTGGCGCACGCCTTTGATCCCAGCACTCGGGAGGCAGAGGCAGGCGGATCTCTGTGAGTTCAAGGCCAGCCTGGTCTCCCAAGTGAGTTCCAGGAAAGGCGCAAAGCTACACAGAGAAACCCTGTCTCGAAAAACCAAAAAAAAAAAAAAAAAAAAAAACTAATCAGAAGAGATCTGGGCTGTTCAGGGTGAAATGGCCCTAGACAAACACGGCCTGTTTCTAAAGAGAAGCCTGTTTGGAATATGTCTGAGTGTCACACAGAGGTGCTCATGCTGTTTTTAAACCTCCATGCCTGAGCACGTTGTGTCAAAGGGAAGCTAGATAGCGACGCCCAAATCGCCTTTGTGTGTGACAGCCAGGAGGTGTGTGGCTGAAAACGGTGGCGGCATAGTGTAGACCAGTGTAAGCCATGTGCCGCAATCCATGAGTGCTGCTATAACCAAGTGTCACAGCCCAGGTTATCTACAAACAGAAGGCTAGTTTTCACAATTCTGAGGGCTGGAGAGTCCAAGACCTACATTTGGTGTCTGGGAAGGGCTGCTGTCTACATCCAAGATGGCACTTACAGGGTGTTCTCAGATGGCAAGTAGGAGGCTACTGTCCTGTGTTGTAAGATAATATTTTCATACACTGTGAAGATGTATCTCTGCCAAAGCACCTTCTGATAGGTTTAATCAAGAGCTGAATGGCCAATAGCTGGGCAGAAGAAAATAGGTGACTTCCTGGCAGAGATAAGAACTCTGGGAAGAAGAAAAGCAGAGTTCACCAGTGAGAAGAGGAGGGAGTCAGGTGTACAGTATGGAGGAGACGTAACAAGCCATGTGGCAGAATACAGATTAATATAAACAGATCAATTTAAGTTATAAGAGCTAGTTGGGAACAAGTGTAAGCTAAGGCCAAGCTTTCATAGTTAATAATAAATCTCCATGTCATTATTTGGGAGCTGGCAGTCCAAAGAAAGTATGACTGCTGTCCTGGGCCCCTCCTTCCCTGAGACACCAACCCATGCTGAGCATGCGGCCTTCCTTTCTTAATTGCCTCCTGAAATGCTGCAAACAAGCAGAGGTGCATCCAAGCAATAGCAAACTAAACACAAGGACTCATGCAGAGTCTGTATATGCAGACCCCTTCCTTCAGGAATGGCTAGCCTGGGGACACAGAGGTGACCTCCAGACTCCTGCTCTCCTTTCTACTACTTCCCATCAGCACAAGGGTAACCTGGGCAAAAGCAGGCAAAACCGGCCCATAGAAAAAGATAAAAGTCTTACTCAACGATTCAACCAAGCTTGTTGACCAGATTCCCATTGGCTTGCTTTGGGCCATGTGACCGTCCTTAAGCTGTGCCATGTGATCATCCTTAAGCCCTGCAAGAAGACTGGATGCTGCCTGTGTGGTGAGGTGCAGCCCCCCACCTCCATCCGGGCAGTCATAGAATGTCCATTGCAGCTGACAAACCATGAGGCCGCACTGAAGGCAACCCTTCGCTCATCGGTTGCTTTCTGGTACACGCAAGGGGCACGGAGCTGCTTCCATCTCCGTGGGTTACAGAACAGATTCCATTAACCGTCAAGTCAGTGAGGGGCTTTTGGCAGGTCCTGAACAGTGGAAAACAAATGAGGCCTCTTCAAGTGCATCTTTCCCAAACGATCATCAGGGACCAAACGAATGAAGAATGGTATTCACACTTACAAACACTCAGAAATTCCACCCACCAGGCCGCCCTCCCAATGCAAGCCTGGGAAAGTGCTGTGTTCCTGCTTACTCTGGGCTCGCCTGGTGCTTTTAATAATGAAGCAGTTCTGGCCGGTTCTTCTGGCCAGACTTCAATGATGCGTGCTGCATTCTGTCTCTCAAATTCCATTTCAATTTCCTGTGGAATTCCTTCTCCCCCTTTCCTTTTATCTTTTTTAATTTTTAAAATTCCTTCCTCCTGCCCCCCCCCCCCACCTAAATCTACTTCTTGGCTATTTATAAGATCTGTGAGCCACCCAGAGGTGGATGAGTGTTTCAGACAGACAAACAGCCTGGTTTTGTCCTCAGTAGCTCTTCCTCACTTGAATGTGGAATGAAATGCACCCAGATCCAGAGCTTAGCTCCAGGGCCCATCCTCTAGAGGATGGCAGTAGTCGTTAGAATGCTTTGCAACAAGCAAACAAACAGAAAATTCACCAACTCAAACTGGCTCAGCTGTTGCAGGAATTTGTTGGCTTGTGTGACTCAAATGTCTAGAGTCGATAAGGCTTCAGGTATGGTTTGATCAAACTTCAGCACCGTGTGGCTTCTCTCCATAGGGGCAGGGATTTTCATCTTCTCTAGAGGAAACTAGGTACTTGTACTAGCATCTAGAAAAATTTATTTTTGAATGAATACAATTATGTCTGCCCATCTCTGTGGGTTGATTTGGTCTCAAGCAGTACAGAGCAGTGATGAGGTAAGGTAAGTGGGGGGTTTCCCTCCCCCCTCCCTAACAGCTCCAATGGGCATCCACTGGCTTTATGTGGGCATCCACTGGCTTTACATGGGCATCCACTGGCTTTATGTGGGTATCCACTGGCTTTATGTGGATATCCACTGGCTTTATGTGGGCATCCACTGGCTTTACATGGGCATTCACTGGCTTTACATGGGCATCCACTGGCTTTACGTGGGCATCTACTGGCTTTACATGGGTATCCACTGGCTTTATGTGGGCATCCACTGACTTTACATGGTCATCCACTGGCTTTACGTGGGCATCCACTGGCTTTACTATCCAGTTAAATCCTTACCAAGTGAGCCAAGACCAAAACCTCTGTAACTTTAAGAGATGAAGTTGGTGTTAGTGTCTGTCTTTAGATAGCCTCCCACTATCCCATACGGTGCTACCAGACACCTTGACGATTCCACAAACGAGCAGCTTCTTCCCAGCCAGCGGGACCATAGGCTAAAGTCAACTACTAGTCCTGCTGCTCTGTGGATTTTCAAACTGGAAGCAAAACCCTTTCAAACTGTAACTGCTACCGGTTGGTGACCAAGGAGCCCATGCCAGCCTGACCCTCTTCTGTAAGAGAGTCCTGTGCGCTGCTCTGTGGTTGAGGAACACCAAGAGCTGATGGACTCTTCCAATGCCAGCTGTTTCAATTCCAGTCCTTTCTGTCCACAGAGCACCCTAAATTTCCACATCACCTTTTCCTAGACAGCAAGATGTGCCCAATGAAGAACTAGTGGGGTATCTGGCTATTTATTTCAAATGTTTAATTTTTTTGTCCTTTTATTTAAAAAAAAAAACAAACCAACATTGCATGTCTTTGGGATGAACCTCTCAGTGGAGAAGCTGGTAGACTGTGGAAGAGGGAAATAGTCCTGAGGATTCTGCCAGGCCTGGACAGACTCCTGAAGATTGACTGATGAATGAGCCCAAGGTTTGGAGGAAGCATGGGCAGAGTATGACAGGCTACAAAGCCAGAGAAAGCACAAAAGCAATCCCCAGTTTCTCTGATGGGGTGCAATGGTAGCCGGGCCAGTGGCTGCAGAACCCAGACAAGGGCTGCTGAGGCGATTTATACCCACACCGTGGTGTTTCCTAACTTCCTGTGAACCTGCACAAGACAGACAACAGCAGTCACTGGATGCCTAGCTGGTCTCCTTGGGCAGCCCCATAATCAGCCATATCCTTCCACTTAAGTGGGGAGCTATGGCGGACAAGGGGTGGGGGGCAGATACCTACTCAACCCTTTCTGTTTGTTTTGTGAGACAAGAACTCTGTAGCCTAGACTAGACCTGACTTTTTCTCCTTCCATAGCCTCCTGGGGGCTGAGTTTGTAGGCACATGTCATCACACATGACTTGAGGATCTTGGGGACCCATCGGCAGAAGCTGCCTGCGGGTAGGAGACAGGCAGCGTTTCCATGAAGGGTCTCCATAAGACACACAAGGCGGGCTTAATGTTTGCCTGAGAAACCAAGCCAGGATAGAAACATTGTTCTGTAGAAGACAACGGAAGCTGCAAAGGATCTTGGGGTCAACCAAGCAGGAAACAGAGCAGTATCAGTCTCACATTCAGAACCATGAGTTCAAGCTGTGAATTGCTCCACAAGGCTTCACCCCCCCTCCCAAGATAGGTCTGCCTTTCCATGTTGCCACCCCTTAGCACTCTCCTTTCCTCGCATACCATTCCTGAAGATCTGCAGACCTTCCTCACACCCCGAACTCTCTGACATGGCTTGTGCAGCTGTATGAGGATGCTACATGCTCACCTGAGCTCTGTCCTCCACCACACCTTCCTGCCCTCTGAGACCCACCTGCAGACACAGTGGGAACTGTCATCCCAAGCACCACTAATAGGTTATGAAACTCCATGGATGGGGCCAGGCCAGCTCTGTCCACAAAAAGGAGGTGGTTGTTGGGTGCTGCTAACTGGCTTCCTGGCTGTCTCTGAAGTGTCTATGGGCCCTGGTCCAGGACTGGCTGTAGCCAATCATCTGTTCACAGCCCAGAATGCCTAGATCTACAGGGATCCCACCTCTCTGTCTCTCTGTCTCTGTCTCTGTCTCTCTCCCTCTCTGCCTTCTGTGAGCATTGGATATGAAAGCAATTATATTAGGTTGCAGTAATTAGTTTTATATAACTATAGCTGGGAACATGTGAATCAATGCCATACCCATTTCGCGCTCTCTCTCCCCCTCTCTCCCTCTCTTCCTCTCTCTCTCCCAACAGGACTGGAAAATGCTGAATCTTTGTGTGTGGGGGGGGGTCAGCACATTTTTTTTTAGAGCTGACAGCCACCCCTGAATGCTGCAGTGTAGAAGTAATGAAGGCACAAGTGTAAGGAAAATTCTAATTGAATCCAGCGCCGAGCAAGCTGAGCTGAACACAGAGCACAACCAGCTGAAATCCCACGTGTTGGCTTCTAACCCTCCTGGACGGCCAGCACAAGAAAATATTTCTGGGCTGTGTCTCAAGCAGCCTGTGCTGTCCACGTGGCCAAAAGAGAACAAGAATGGCCTGTTTCCTGGGTAGAGGCACTGGGTTATCATGGATCCAAGATTGCCTTTGATAAAGCTGTTGTTGGGTTGACTAAAGGGCAGGCATAGGAAAAAAAAAAATAACCCTGAGAAACAGAGGTGTTTGGGTGGGAGCTCTCTGCTTCAGTTCACGTCCATTACCAGTTTGTGTGTGTCAGCTCCAGTTGGCTGGAGGTGGGCAGCCCCTCCCCCATCACTCCAGGCAAGCTCTATCAATCCCCTACTTGGTCTTGTACATCCCTCGACGCGCAGATTCCCATGTGAGGCAGAGGGGGAGCACATCTTCCTTTCAGAATTCCTGGTTGGTGATTCACAGCATGATTATCCAGCTGCTCTGTCTCTTGGGGCCATCCCTGGGGACAGCCCCACCCCCACTCCCACTTCCCCACCGCCCCCATGTTTGGTCCTTGGTGCTGTACGACTTTTTCTGGCTGGGGATGGAAATTGCTGAGTGGCCCACAACAGATCTGAACCTGAGATGACCAAAGGAATCCTGGGTATGTGCACCACTGGGCCCCTTCAGCCAGCTGCTGCTGGAGCTGTTGAGCGCAGGCTGGCTTGACTCCGATCCCCTTGGGTCATTTCCACGGCGTTTCACATGCCTTGCGCCTCCCGTGTCACCAAACAATGCTCTTTAGTGGTTAAGGGTCTCCTCCTGGCACGCCAAGACTGTGGACGCCTCCTTTCCAGTCCCAGCTGCTGTGTCCACTTGTGGAGCCCCCGGCAGGTTTGTGTGGTGACACTACCCTCACGCCCGATGCCTCTGGGTTCCTCTCGGTTAAAGGCATGCAGCCGCATTGCTGCTTAATGCGTGGGCAGCGCTCTGCCTCTGCCCGTAGGAGGTGGTGGCATGGCTCAGAGAACCGGGCCACGTGTGCAGCCCAGCTCTGCCCCGAACCGCCTCGGAAGCCCGCACCAGAGCTGCAGGGAAGCCCCTGGGTGTCTGCAGAGCAGGTGGCCTCCATCTGAACACCCAGCCCTGTCAGCTGTTGAGAGCCCTAGTTGGAAAAAGCATTCCAGGGACATTCCTTCTGTCTGGAGCAGGGACTTGGCCTGAACCTTGAACCAAAAAAACCAGAACAAGCTGCACCAGTACGCTCCACCTCAAAACAAATGCCTTTTTTATTTATTTATTTATTTTTTTAATATCGCTGAGAACAAAACCTGAGTTCTAGGATTGTCATGCTTTGCTTTCCCACTGGGGAACAGTTAGGGAACAGGACTAAACTGGATCTTCTGACTGACTGAGGGGAGGAAGAGGGCCTCCCACAGGCCTTAGGTGTATTCAGTTACCTCCCGTGCAGGCGGGACGAGGTCTGCAGAGATTGCGTGAGGGTGTCTGCAGGCTGGAGAGGCTGAGGTGACTGGGGAGGTCCTGGGGATGGTGTGGAGGGAGCCCGTGTGGAGGGAGAAATGGGTGGTGTTAGAAGCCTCCTGGCAGCCACAGGAGAGGGTGCAGAAGCCCCCAGATGAAACTGGCCCATGACTCACCCTTCTTTTTTAAGAAAAGTGGTCTCTTCTCCTGGGTCACGTGACCTTTTCACCCTGACGTGCACAATGGTACCAAAGAAAACACCATCCCACAATGCCACTCCTGACTGCAGGGACTTTTACCACTCTGTGTGCTCATCTCTTTCACGTCACTGGTGGTGTTTTTCTGTCTGCTTAGCAACCGCACCTGAGTCGACTGATATTTTACCATCTTCTCCTTGTGGCCCAAAGTCAGCACCCTGAGACCCAGTCCGCAGCCTGGCAGGGTTTCTGCCCTGCTGGTGCCAGCTGCCAAGTGTTTTTTTTAAATCTAAGCTATTCTGTTTACCAATAAAGACTTAGGAGTCAGATGTTGGGGTGGAAACCTGCTAGATCAGAGAAGCCGAGAAACAACAAGTTGACCTTCGTTTCTGGCCTGAGACCCAGCAAGAGAAGCGTTTCTCCACTTGTCCCAAACCAAAAAGACATGAATCTCTAAGTCCCTCCCTCTCCTTCCTGTGTCAATTGCTGGGTCCTCCATACTTTCTATGGCTAATTATTGTCAGCTAGTCACTGACTCTGCCCCCTGATCCAGGGTTAATTTTATTAACACAGACTCAGAGTTTCACTGTGTGATCAAATATCCCAAAACACACTGTGAAATGAAGTACCTGATAGAAGGTGACTTACAGGAGGAATGACTTGTCTGAGCTCACAGTTTCAGAAGGATTTCAGTCCAGCAAGGCAGTTAGGCAGACTGGCAGGCTCAGCCCTGTCTTTGGTCAGGTGGGAGGAAGGGGGCCTGTGGTATCAGCTTGTTCACATGATATAGACCAGAAGCAGAGGCAGCAGGCCAGAGGCAGAGGTGAGCATGCATGTCGAAGGCTATCCCCAAGCCAGCTACTTCTACCAGCCAGGCCCCAGCTTCTACAGGTCCCACAGTTTCCACAACAGCACCACAAGCAGAGCAAGCAAGGTACATTACTACTCTAAGAAGTTGTCTCTCTAGAAATACTGTCAGATTCTTCTAGAAGCTTGAGTCTGGAGACTGACTGAATTTGCTTCCTGACCTTCTTCACTTCCTCTGGATTCCCCCAGGTAGCCTGAGATCTGAACCAGTCCATCCAATACACAACCACAGCTGAGGCTGGCATGGGAAATTATGTTTGCTTACCATTACAATGAACCCAAAGCCAGTCCACATAAAGGCCTTCCTGGCTCTGTTACCCTACACAGGTTGCTTAGCCTCTCTGAGTCCCGACACCCTTCTGTATTGAATGAAGTTAACGCTATCCTTCAGAAGGGTCATTGGGAATGAATGTGCCATGGTAACTCAAAACTCACGATCTTGCCTGGCACAGGGTCCCTTTCCTTCATCTGAAGACAGCAATTGCATGATGGGTGTGGGGGAACTAGTGTCACAAGACACATTTGGCTGAGTTCAATCAGGGTTCTGTAAAAAGGTTAAATTTAGTTCAGATGTAAATTTAGCGAATAAATGTGGTTTGGGGTCCGACCCCCGCCCCCTTTCTGTTTAATGGCTTGGTTCAGTCTCTGTCTCCCAAAGCAATCATCCACACAGCACTAATTAAGACATCTATGGAGCTCCCCAAAGCGAAATTCCAAAACCCAGATGCCTGCCAAAGCATTCTGGAACTTATCACATGTTTTTTTCATATGCTGGGTACCGCCCAGTACAGCGCTGGCCCTTCACGCCAGTGGGCAGCCTGATCATGGAGTGCCCCACCAGTGGTATTCCCAGTGCCATGCCACTAGCTCTGAGCCCCTCACCAGTTTCTTGGTCCCTAAGGAGAAAAAGCCTAAGATTTAATCATTTTTTACCATGAGGAAAAGGCTTCGGAAAAATAAAGTTAAATAAAAAATAAACACGCTTCCCAGGATGATGGCCACCCCGCTAACCGCTGAGGCTAAACTGACACGGACTGGGGTATGAAGGAGAAAAGAGACAGCAGATAGGCACATGTGAAAAGTGATGGCTGGGGGGAAATGGGGCAGTGCACACAAGCAGGAGACGTCTGCTGTGACGATTCGAATCTGCGACATCCTCGGGCTCGCATCCGAGTGCTTTGCTCTCAGCTTCTCAAGACTGTGGAGTCTGGAGAAGGGGAGGCCTGGCTGACAGAGGTGTGTCAGTAGACGGTGGGCCTATGAAGGTCAGACCTGTGTCTCTGGTTTGCTAGCTCTGCTTCCTGGTCCGCTGGCATGATAGCAAGTCCCTGTCCCATGTGTCTGCCACCGGGGACAGAGCACCTCGTTCTGCCGTCCCACCATGGTGGACAGAAAGCTTTCTGAAAGCGTGAGCCTGGACACCTCTGTCCCCACCTCAGTTGTTTCTGTTAGGTACTTTGTCACCTTGATGAAAGAAGGCTTCAGGGGATTCTGGAATGTTTTATAAAACCGATCATCATAACAAAATGATGTATGGTGCGTGTGTCATGAGAATCAGGTACTTGAGAGGTTGCCAGATATGTGTGTTTGTAAGTTTGAAATATCTTATTGGAAAACTCTATTTTGAAAGGACTTGGGGAAGAGAAAGAGGCTGAACTTAAAAAAAAAAAATGATTGTGTCCTGTAAGTCTTTGCTAGCATAGGGAGCTTGTGCTACTGCATGGGAACATGGGTATTGAAATATGCCCTGGATTTGAGTGGCTGACTGAGTGTACCACTGAGATAAAAGTTGAAATTGCTTCCCCCCACTTAAGGAACTTACACATTTAACCCATGGACATAGTATTGCCACAGGTAAAACCCAGCTGCTTGCCAGAGCATTCTGGAACGTGAAGTGTTAGACCCTGGTCAAGTTTTGGGACCCTTGCACTTCTTTGGGGGTGATAGTTTTTATTCACTCTTTCCAGCTTACTTCTCAAGATTGTCCCCAGGGGAGAAAAGTGTTTGTGTAGTGCTGTGCATTGTCTTTCTGTATGCTGCAAATATACGTTACTCCCCTTGACTAATAAATAATGCCTGCATAGGCCTATCGCAGGGAGCCAGGAGGGAAGATCCAAGAGAGATAGGAAAAGGAGAAAGGAGAGGCAGAGGAGAGACACCAGCCTGCCACCCAAGAACAACATGCCAGCAGACCATGGAACATGTGGCAAAACATAAATTAATAGAAATGGGTTAATTAAAGTTATAAGAGCTAGCTAGCAAGAAGCCTGAGCCATTAGGCCATACAGTTTGTAAATAATATAAGCCTCTATGTGTTTACTTGTCTGAGCGACTGCAGGACGGGTGGGACACAGGAACACTTCTGACTACATTGTAGTTGCTGCCCACAGGCCGACTCTCTTTTGCAATCCATAGCCGACATAAAGCTCCCAGGTTCTAGAAGAACTCCATGTCACAAAAGTAGCCCTTCACACTTAGCCTTGTTTGTGAGGGTCATGTGAGTGTTCTCAGACCCTGGACCCAGGGTCCTCCATGGACTTCTGGTGATGGTCTGTGGGAACCAGGGTGGGGCAGGGCAGTGAGTTCATGTCCAGTGGCATAGGTGAGCTCTAATTCATATCCAAGGTGGTCAAGGACTAGGGGAGCACTATTTATGGAGCCTTGAACCCCTTCATTATGAGACAGTGCCATTCAGATGTCTTTTTTGGGTATGTGTTGAGGTATGTAATTAGCTTGCCCTTGGCTTTGAGCTTTCAGAACACAGAGAGGCTCGTGCATGAGGATCTCACACATCTAGCTGCCCTGTCTGATTATGGGAAAAGTGACAGGGTGACCTTAGCTAGTCTTTCCAGACTTGTCCCAGACAAAACCAAGGGGTCCAAGTTCAGGTGGCACTCAGAAGCCAGGGACATACTCCTTTGGAAGGACTGTCTTTTTAGTCTTCTATGAGTGGTGATGTGCCTGCTTCAAATGTTACTGAATAAATGGAAGAGCTCTCTGTGGTTAAAGCTGTAATGGTCAGAACAACAAAACAAAGACAGTCCATTCTGTATGACTCAGGGTACAGAGGGGGTATCCACAAGTCCTCATGGATGTGAATAAATGATCAATAAATTAATAAGTGGGAAGAAGAGGCCTAACTCCTAAAGAGAAAAATTCCAAGAATTCCTGTAGCTATCCACTTTAAAGGGGGTTGAAACATCACTCCCTTGTTCCTCAGATGTGAGTTATAGGGTTAGGTGACTTCATTGTGGTGTGAATGTCACACTGAATGTTTATTTAAAAAAATCTAGGTGGTCTAGTCTATAACAAAGAACACACTCAAGCTACACAGTATACACCCTTGTGCAGGTAGGTTGTTGACAGAATGCCATTGTGTGACATGTGACTCCATTCAATACAGACCTCTCCATTCAAACATTTGTTCTTGAATGAATTCACATCTTTCCTCAGAGGCTTCACACAGGTTCTGGGATGTCAACTTTCACAATCTCTTTAGGAGCTCTATATGGGGAAGCATTGGCCATGAGTCTTCTTTTGGTCGCAGTCACATGAAGAGCATGGTACCCAGGACCACAGGATGCTATAGCGCTATGCTGTCCAAAGTGGTGGCCCTGTGAAGCCACTGAGAACTTGGTGCTGAAAGTAGAAAAAACACAGCAGACGTTGGATACTTGGTGTTGCTCCTTGCTAGTCCTTTTATGCTGATCATGTTGAACAGACAGTGTTTGAATGTGCTGGATTAAATAAATATATTACCGAGCTTAAGTCGCCCTGCTTATTTTTCTTGTTCTTTCTTCTCATCCTCCTCCTTCTCCTTTCACTGTTTTGGTTTATTGAGACAGGGTCTCTTGTAGCCAAGGATGGCCTCAAACTCATTATAAAGCTGAGGGCGACTTGAGTTCCTAAGCCAGTTTGCCTAGTTTATGTGGTGCTAGAAACCAACCCCAGGCTTTGAGGATGCTAGAGCATATATGTCTTTTTATTTTAAAATATGGCTAAGGGCTGGGGTCATAGCCCAGTGGTAGAATGACTGCCCAGTATGCCCGAAGCCCCAAGTTCAATTACAAGTACTACAAAAACAAAGCAAATGATGTGGGATGCAATGAAGGCAGCACAAAAAGATCATTTTATAGATACATTGAAACAATCAGAAAGATGTCAAATAAATCACTAAACAATATACCTTGGAGTCTTGTAAAAATGCGAGCAAGAAAACTAAAAGTCAGTGAGTGGAAAGAAACAATGCAGGGCAAGAATTAATGAAGTGAAAACAAAAAAAAAAAAACAATGTAAAGATTCAGTGAAACCAAGAGTTGGGTCTTTGACACAATAAGCAAGATTGACAAAAACTTTAGTGAAATGAGCCAAAAGAAAGAGAAGAACGCAAATTAACAAAATTAGAGGCGAAAAGTGAGCCATCACAACAGATATCAATGAAATTCAGAAAATCATTAGGATTACTTTGCAACTAAAACTAGATGAAGACACGAGAAAGAAATTATAGATCAATATCCTTGATGAACACAGTTGCAAATTTTTTCAATAAAATACTTGTGTGGTGATATATTGTGTACCCTAATAAAATTTACCTGAAGATCAGAGCCACTAGATTAAACGTAGAGGTCAGGCAGTGATGATACACAACTTTAATCCCAGCACTCAGGAGGCAGAGATCTGTCTGGATCTCTGTGAGTTCAAAGCCACCCTGGACTAGGAGAAAAAACAGACTCAGTCTAGGAGAAAAAACAGAGCCAGGCAGTGGTGGCACACACCTTTAATCCCAGTACTGGGAAGCACACATGCCTTTAATCCCAGGAAGTGATGGCTGGGCGGAGAAAGGTATATAAGGTGTGAGGAGACAGGAACTAAAGTCTTTTCAGCTGAGGAATCCCTTTCAGCTAGAAAGCCTTTTCAGGCTGAGGAGTTGGTGAGGTAAGAGGTGGTGGCTGTGACTTGTTCCTTTGTCTCTCTGATCTTCAGGTATTATTAGGGTACACAAGATATTACCACATACTTGCAAGTCAAATTCAAGGACACATCAAAAAGTTCATTTACTGGATCAAGTTAGCTCCATTCTAGAGATGTAGGGATGCTTCAAAATATGCAAATCAGGAAATGTAATACATCATACAAACTAAGCCAAAGATAGAATCATGTGATTATTTCAGCAGCTGCCAAAAGGCTTTTGACAAAAATCCAACATCACTTACAGGGACATTATCTCAACATAATAAAGTCTATATAGGACAAACCTGTAGCCAGCATCACACTAAATGGAAATACTCAAAGTATTTCCATTTTATTTCCATTTAGGTCAAGAAGAAGATAAAGTGTCTGCTTCCTCCACTCTTCTTCACTATGGTATTTGCAATCTTAGCTAGAGTAATAAGGCAAGAGAAGGAAATAAAAGGAACACAAACAGGAAAGGAGGACACACACACACACACACACACACACACACACACACACACACGCGTGTGTGTGTGTGTGTGTGTGTGTGTGTGTACAGAGAACAGCCTTGAGTTGAGACAGAATCTTTCATTGGCCTAGAACTTACCAACTAGGCTGGGCTGGTTGGCCGGCAAGTCCTAGGGATCTGCTTATCTCTACATCCCCAGCGCTGGAAACAAGGGTGTCACCATGTCCTCCTTCCATTCTTTTTAACATGGATTCAGGAGATCAAATTCAAGTTCTCTTGCAAGACAAACATTTTATCAACTGATCTGTCTCTTTAGCCCACCCCAGAAAATTCTTAGATTTGATAAACACCTTGAGCAAATTGTCATGATACAAAATTAACACAAAACATCAGTAGCTTTCTGACATATAAGAACAAACATGCTGAGAAAGAAATCAGGGGAGCAACCTTATTCACAATTCCCTTAAAATTCCCTTAGAATAAACCCATGGAGTAAGGGAAAGGTCTCTACAATGGACACACTACAACACCAAGGAAAGAAATCGAAGATCTTCAGTCAGAAGAAGGGAAGCCCCCACAGTCACGGACTGGATGAATTAATACTGTGAGAACATCCATCCTTCTGGAAGTGGTCTGCAGATACACTCCCCACTCAGATCCCAATGCAGTTCATAAAAGAAGAGGAAGGACAAAAAAGGAGAGCATAGGGTGTGGATGGGGCAGTGTGAACACACAGTGTATAACACAGGGTGTGG
>CABHPQ010128554.1:0-18594 GCA_902168405.1 Peromyscus aztecus | reverse complement strand
TTTTTTTTAAAAAGGAAGGTTTTAACTTTTACATAGTAAAATTACATATAACAAAACAATTATCAAGCAAGAATTACAGTTACACTGTCTAATCTATTTATAATATCTAGTCTGTTTGTATTTAGCAAAATTAAAGACGATATCCTATCTATCTTATATTTGTGAGTCTAAGGTTTTATATCTAACTTATCTTTTATCATAACTGAGGAAATTAAAACTCTAGTCTTCAACTACATCAAAGACTTTAGAAGGATATAATATTGCCTGAGAAATGGGAGAAGGACACAAGCAACTTTCGAGCGTCTTGCGAGAGAGGACAGAGACAGCTGGCAGCCGACAGTCATCCAAAGTTTTTTTGTAAAGTTGGGGCATCTGTCTTCAACCCACAGGCCTAGAGTCTCCCAGTCATTTTTTTTTTTGTGTGTGTGTGTGTGTGTGTGTGTGTGTGTTCTGTAGAATGTCTGGCAGTTTCCTCTGTGAAGCAGGAACCTGAAAGACCATTTCGCCAAGCGAAGTTCAGTGGTCACCTTTTTATGGGTCCTGCATGTCAAGTTGATAAAGAAGTCCAGGCAAGAACAGTTTCTTGCCCCAATGGCTATTTTTGCCAAGAAGAAGATAAACTCCATATGGAGTGTCTTTGATGCCCATCCTCCTCTCTGAAGTAAATCGGTGCTGCCAGGAGCAGACATGTCTCACTGTCCAGAAAGTATAAATTTTTAAAATGTTTTAAATGCCATATTCTGTAGGTCTTTGAAGTGGTTGAAGATTACCTACCTAACTGAATTATATCTAAGTATACCTAGAAAACTTAACTAACATGGTTACAAGTTTGACTATGATAGAAGACTAATTATTAATCTGTATTTCTTAATTATTCATTACAATTTTAAGTGAGCTGTACAAACATAATACCTTAAACAAGAGTAGAAATATATAAACAGTATAACAAAATCAACTCTAAATTTGTATCTATAAACTAATCTATACCAATGTAAAACATTTTAAACAAGTCGTTGTTCTTTAAAAGTAGGTTCAATAATCTACCCCTTTATCTTATTATTATCTATATCATACTTTAATCCCAACACTTGGGAGACAGAGCTATGCGGATCTCTGTGTGTTCAAGGATATAGCCAACATAAAGACACACACCTTTAACCTCAATACTAACCATAAAAGACCTAGAGGTCTGTATAGACAGACAGTGACCAGGAGGTCATGTGATTGGGTTTACAACCAATAACAAGACAAAACAAAAAGTCAATAAAAAGACAGACACACAGGAAGTAGGTCTCTTGCTGAGGGGAAGGACAGCAGAGACAAAAAGGGTAAGAAAGAGTTTTTAACTCTTAGCTATTGCTCTGACCTCTTGGGCTTTCAACTCTGCAATTGGCTCTGTGTTTCTATTTTAATAAAACGGTTACATTTACAAAGCTAAATTAAAAACATAAAAATACCAGTAATACAGTTCAAAACAAAGGACCATTCTGAGTTGGAAGAATAGTGATGGAAAATAATAGAGAAAAAGAAGGATTTATACTGAGATTCTACCTGTACTAAATCTGAAAACTAACATTAATCTTACAACCTTCAAGCTAAGCAAAAGCTACAACTGAGCTACATCCCCAGCCCTAAGATTACTGTGCTTTTAACAAGCAAAATAAAAATTACACGTAAAATGCCTCTGTGAGCTTGTATTTGTTAGGGTTACTATTGTGATGAAACGCCATGACCAAAGAAATTTGGGGAGGAAGGAGTTTATTCATCGTATGCTTCCACATCACAGCTCATCATCAAAAGCAGTGAGGACAGGAACCTAGAAGCAGGAGCTGATACAGAAGCCATGGAGCAGTGCTGCTTACTTGACTTGCTCCCCATGGGTTGTGCAGCCTACTTTCTTAAAGAACACAAGACCACCAGTTCAGAGGTGACTCCACAGACAATGGACTGGATACCCCTATATCAATCACTAATTGAGAAAATGCCCAACAGGTTTGCATACAGCCAGATCTTAAGGAGGCATTTTTTAAATTGAGGTTTCCTTCTCTCCGATGGCTTTAGCTTATGTCAAGTTGACATAAAACTAGCCAGTACAGGGCTTAGAAATAAAAGATGTAGACAAAAGGCTGTCAATAATTCACCTTGGTTAAGGTAAAAAGAACATGGAGGAAGCTGTATAGTAAATGATCACAACTAGACAAACAGGTAGACTGTACCTAACTATAAAAGACCATGAATGCAAAACTAAAAAGTCTAGACTGTATCTGGTAGACTATGGCAGTGGGTCTCAGAGCATGGCTATTACAGCAGCAGGAACAGCATCACCAGGGAAGTTATTGGAACCTCAAATTATTGGATTTCATTCCAGACCTATTGAAAAAGAAACTGAGTGTGGGCCGAGCCATCTGTGCTACAAATTGTGATGCTCATCAAAGTTTTAGACCACTGGACTATGGAGATTTGACATAAGTTTTTAAATAGAAGAGAAAATAACAAAAGTATAATACTCTTTTTTAATGTTTTTATCAAGCAGTAAGAGTCAAGATGGATTTGAAAGGAAGACTAGCAATGGTCAAGGCAGCTATAAATGACAGAATAGTAAACTCAGTAGCTCAGAGAAGTTAGAAGGCAGAGATGAGACTACAACATGAGAGGAAAACTAAGTAAGCTGATAAAGTGAGAAAAATAGCTAATTTAAAAGAGAACAAGAAATGTTTTCTTTTTTTTGGTTTTGCAAGACAGGGTTTCTCTGTGTAGCCCTGGCTGTCCTGGAACTCATTCTGTAGACCAGGCTGGCTGGAGAGACAGATCAGTTGTTAAAGGCTAGTCTCACAACCAAAACCATAAGAAACACTTTCTTTCAGCTAGTGACTGAGTCAGCAGAACACTTTCTACAAAAGAAAACAATATGTTTTGCTAGCATCTAAGACAGGAGTTGGAAATACTACTAGATCAAATGTGAAAGGAATATTCTAGGGTGGTGGGTTGTGATCACTTGGGGGGGTGGGTCAAAGAACCCTTTCACAGGAGTCACCTATCAGATATCTTGCATATCAGATATTACATTACAATTCATAACAGTAGCAAAAGTACAGTTATGAAGGAGCAATGAAAATAATTTTATGGTTGGGGTCACCACATCATGAGGAACTGTATTAAAGTGTCATAGCATTAGAAAGGTTGAGAACCACTCTTTTAAAGAGAAGTTCAAAAAATTTAAGATACATAGAAGTGATAATTAAATCCATGGGCCTGCATGAAATTCTAAAAACTAAAAAGGGAATTAGGTCTAATGACAAACTTCCTACAGAATACATACACTGAAGGTGCAAGAAACTAGAGAAGCAGATGAAAAAAATGAAGAGGTAGCATCCTGGTCTCTGTAGTCCTGGTCTCGGCAATCTTACACTCCTGACAAACTAAACGATTTCCCTAGGAAAGCTCGGCACATCACTCTCCCTCTATCATTGTTTCTATATCCTGATTCACATCACAGAATGTCCTACATGTCAGCCAAGTCTGTGAACACTACAGCCATTAATTTCACAAGGTCTAACACAGGCTCTATACCAAGCTTTTTCTGACACTCCTAAACACACAGATATTATCTCCCCTAAAACATAGGCCATTTCCACGGTTGATTCAAATTCCTAGTATGTAATTTGCCAGAATGTACTTTTTATTATACAGTTATGACAGCGTGTGATCAATTAGATGGTAAACTCAGTTATTTATACTCATGTCCATAGTGTTCTGTACTTAGCACAGTACTACATTTAAACAGGAACTTCAAAATACTCGGTGTATTATGTTTAACTGAATGATCAAATATCAGGCACATTTACTAAACTCTTATAGGACCAGGAAAAAGAAAGGAAAGAAAAATGAGAATAAAATAAAAATCAAAACATTAAGAAAAATCACTATATCTTTCTAAATAGTATTTAATGAAATGTTAGGACATATTTATGAGGTGCATCAAATCACTCTGCATATTAACTGTGTGTGTGTCCAAATATAAATATACCAAATTAGACCTCAATAAAGATGAGACAATTTTAGAAAGAAAAATAAATGTGGGGTCTAAGAAAGTACAAAATTTTAAAATCAATGAAAGGGTTAATGAGTAGTGTTTTACTCTAGAAAACATTATACAGCTATATTATTTCTAAAGAATTAAGAAGTGACAACTTTAAAAAGGGAAAAAGCATTTAAACTGTCTGAGGTGTGAGAAGCACAAGTACCTGAGTTCAGTCTCCAGAACCCACGTAACAAAAGCCACACATGGTAGCCTGTAATTGTAATCCTGTTGCTGGGAAGGCAGAAATAAGAGTCTTGCTGGTGGTAGCTGGCCAGCCTAGCCTAATTGGTGAGCTCTAGGTCAATGAGAAATATTGTTTCAAAACAAAAACAAAGTGGATGGTTCCTGAGATATGATATCCAAGGTTGTTCTCTGGCTTCTAAACATATGCTCACACAGCTATATGTGTATCATGCACAGATACACCCACATACACAATTAACTTTCTGTGGAAGTCTTCCATGTTAATAGAGAAAACTGAACCAGATGAAAAGGTTCTGAGTAATCATATAAATTCAAATAGTAAAAAGTTTGACTTAATATTCAGACTAATTTGTAATAACTTAGGAAGGAAGCAAACACTGAAAAATTAAGTATAACAGAAAGCAGAATTAGGATTGACCATATGGAGAATGTAATAGAGTGGTCGTGGCCTGAGAGAGGCTCCATTTACACCTGCGGTCTTGGTGCAATTATTAATAGTACTGTCTTTCACTCTTAAAAGTATATCAGTTTGAACAAAAATCTATATGGCTATTCTATAACAATAATATAAGACTACTGGTAGTATATTACACTAGGACATCATTACATTTCATTCGTGGAATATGTTTCTGTACACACTCAATTTTAGACATCTTCTAGAAAACCAAACAATATGTGAACGTGTGCTAAACTCTCCAGAAATGTATTATGTAAATGCAGTGCCATGCTGTGGTCCTGAGCATCCTCAGAGGGGGAGGAGAGGAACAGGACCAGCAGTACAGACAGGCTGCAACTGTCACGGCCAGATGCACAGCCCTGATTCACTCCCACGCCTCTGCCCCTGCGAGTCTGTAACACTGTTGAGTGAGAAATTCTTGTTGGGGGAAATTAAAAATTAATGAAACAGGAATGAGAAATTATTTTTTAAATGAAAATGTATATTTAGCATGTGGTTTAAGTTAAACTGAAAGAACCTGAGAGGCAGCAAAAAAGATTTCCTAGTTAAAGCAAGGTTGTGGTCATGCGTAGAAAGAGGCAAATAAACTGAGTTGAATGTTTTACTGTTCTCTGATGCCAGAAAAGGATTCTGGAGGTTCTTGATTCTTTGACAGATCTCAGATCCACTCTTTCTGAGTTTGAATTTAACCTTTTAAGCTCAGAGTTCCACAAAAACTATATATACATGTTTATGTTCCTACTTAACCAAAAGGGCCAACTTAGTCTACATGTAACTGAACTATTAAATACTAAAGGGGCTTCTCAAATGACCTTTAACAAATGCAGACTCAAAAAAGAACCTGCTGTAATAAATCAGAACTGTATGGAAGAAGTTAAGATACCATAAACAGAAACAAATGGTAAGGTTACAAAGAATCTTTTCACTCCTACAGTGATTGCTGTGAAGGACACACAGATATACAGTAATAAATGCTCTGGGAGACTCTCTTTCTCAGAATGTTGTTTGAGAATTTCATACCTATGTATAATGAGCTTGTCTTAATCTACCCCAATTCCTTCCCCTCCAACTCTATCCTTCTACATTTTCTACCACTTTTCTCCCAGCTTCATGGAGTCTTTTGTTTGTTTTTCCAGACAGGGTTTCTCTGTGTAATTTTGGTGCCTATCCTAGAACTCACTCTGTAGACCAGGCTGGCCTCGAACTCACAGAGATCCACCTGGCTCTGCCTCCCAAAGGCGTGTGCCACCACTGCCCAGCCATGGAGTCTTTTTTAAAGCCGAAGTTCAGTAAATGAGTTCTACAGTGGTCACAATAACACATAAGAGGCTGAGTACCCAACTAAACACTGGAGCAGGATAGGAATTTCACAGTTAAATTAAAATGCCTAGATATAACTATAAAATACTAGAATATTTTATTAAGATCTGAGTCGGGGGCTGGAGAGATGGCCCAGTGGTTAAGAACACTGGCTGTTCTTCCAGAGGACCCAGATTCAATTCCCAGCACCCACACAGCAACTTACAATTGTCTATAGCTCCAGTCCCAGGGGATCTGACACCTTCACACCAATGCATATAAAATAAAGTTATTAAAAAAAAAAAAAGATCTGAGTCAGTTCTTTATCATCTAGTTCTTAATCATCTAGATTATAACCATCTTATTTCAAAATAACAAAGGATTTTCTCCACAAAATATACATCTATATCTTTTCTACATTAATTGTATGTCCATATTTTCTTACAGAAAATACAAAGAAAAGGTGAAGGTAGAACTTGACAAAAAGCAAAATCACCAAGCACAAGAAGAAAGCGGGGTCTTTTGTCAGACCTTCACAGCAGTCAGGTCTAAGCATTGCTTAAGATAACAGAAAGTGTCACACAAGACAATGACGTTAACCACTAAGGCAGGAGTGAGACCTGAACTGTTTCTCCAGGGCTTCAATAATGAAAAGGTAAGATATGTAAAAATCCTGTCAGCACCAAGTTAAGATACAGTGCTTCTGCTACTATCCATATCATAAAGTGACCCTCAAACTTCATCAGGTATCATAATCAAAGGACTTGGTACAGCGAGTCGGTTAGTTCTACCCCAGGCTTCTGACTCAGCAAGGCTGGGCACTGCTCAACAACTCTTGCATCAAGCAAGTGCTGGTTTTCTAGGGAGCATTCTTTGTTCTGGAGTTTCTCCCCACTGTGCCAATTCCTTCTCATCTACTTTTAGAAATTAGTGATACACATCGTCACAGAAAAACAACACAGACTATGAGCCAAGAATGAGTCACGCATTCAGATTGAACTAAAAACCCCCATTCTATGACTTATAAGCTAGTGACCATGCAAATGCCCAACTTCTCTGATATATCCGAGTCGGATAATAATAGCATATTCTTTGCTCTTAGTGTTTCTATGAGTATGTCTTACTTTAGTGCATATAAATTGTTTAGTGTAGCTGGTTACATCTACAGTTTAGACTGTAAAACAAATAGTAAATGTTCAATGCTATTCCCATATAACTTCATAAATGTCTAGTCCCACAGTAACAAAAATAAATGATCCCAGCATAACTATCAATATTTATTAAAGAGGCAGCAAAAATTCTCCTTTACCTACTTTCATCACCCCACCTTTTGACCTGCTTTTCCTTGTAGAAAAATGCCAGATGATCCCCAGTCAAACAAATTATAGAGTCACCATTCACTACAAAACACTACTCCTCGGGTAAATTTTAATCACACATCATGACTTAAAAACTCTGATTTCATGCCTTGAATGCATTTCCTTAAAAGAGTCTCAGACTTGCCTGTTCTTATAGAAGAAGTGCAGAGCAGACCAGGCAGCATATAGCACAAATTTGTTTTTACAATTTATAAATGCAAAGACCTCGAAAGTGAACTGTTCAAACCTCACAGAGAGGTATGCAATCTAATGCAGCTGAGAGGAAAGTTTAATTGTATCTCATTTTTAAGTTGAACACTTAGAGTTAACTTATATGCACCTATTTAATATCTACTATGCACCACATATTATGTAAAGACAGACAATTAAAATTGTATCCGAGAGTGCATTTGCAGAAGTTTCTTACTGTAATGATAGAGTGCTGTAAGAAAATAGTTTGGAGTACAGGTAGGCAGAGCTACTGTCAGCTTCCAGATAGTTTTTTACTTTCATTGCTATTAGGATCACTGAGTGATTTACCAGTATTATTTCTAAGCTCTCTTAATATTTATATTCAATAAGACATCTCTGTTTTAAGAACAAATGTGAAAAGAAGACTTTTGAAGGCGCTGACATAATTTTACTACTTTACAATGCTTTATAATCCTGTGAAGAAGCTTCCTATTGAACATTTCTAGTTAGCAGAATACAGAAACAAGCTGTGGTAAGCAGCATCCAAGATGGCCCTGATAGTCCAGAAATTTTCCCATTCATTTTCCTGACCACCACCCCAGAGTGTCAGCTAGGCTGTATCTAAGTTCCAGCAAGCAGGCTAAAAGAAAAATAATGAAACATCGCTTTAAATACAGAGACTATGACCTTTGGGCTGGAGAGATGGTTCAGCAGTTCAGAACACTTGCTGTTCTTGAAAAGGAACCTGAGTTCAGTCCCAGCACCCACATGGCAGCTTACAGCCAACCTTGACTCTAATTCCAGGGTACCTAGTGCCCTCTTCCTACCTCCATGAGCACCAGACACTTAAGCACACAAAGCACATACTACATACAAGAAAAACATACACACACATTAAAAAAATAAAAAGCCTGTGACTCCTGTGTTACTGGTCCTTCTCTTGGGGACCTACCTCTTCTGTTCAGAGCTCTCTACACTTGCTCTGGGGGAAGCCAATGTTATTTTGTAAGGTGCCCTATGGAGAGAACCAAATGGCAGAGAATTGTTATCTCTGCCTAACACCAGGTGGATGTACCCTTCACATGCCCTTAACCACCCTGTCACCTACATCAACCTTCAGATTGTGTAACACTAGCAATGTTAAAGAGAAAAAGAGCCCAAAGACACACTGTTAGGCTTGAATCTGAAATATCTTGCACAGGTTCAAGCGCTCGTTCATGGGCTGGTACTGCTGGGAAATAACCATTAGGAGGTGGGAGAGCTACCCTGCAGAGTAAGTTCCTAAGGGACATCTGCTGAAGGTCATACCTGGGGTCTGATTGCAGTCACTCTCTGCTTTGTGGTCCACCATGACATAAAGTGCCTTCATCACACATTGCCACCACTGTGCATTCCAGCATGCCTTCCCCACCCCCGCACACTGAAACTCGGAAATCATGAGCCAAAATAAACCTTGCTTCTCCTAATCGGAGTCTGTCAGGTGGTGACAGCGATGTAAGAGGAACTTTACACCCTCCTTGCTAGCACTGCCGCATCTGACCCACAGAAACCAAAAGATAATTACATTATAGTAAACACTGTGTTTTCATGTCGCCTGCTAACATGGTAAGAGATATTATGTGTTAAAAATTTTGACATAAAACTTTAGTTCAAGTCTCATTAACATTTAGTCCTCTGGATAACTAACAATTCAACAATTCACTGACCTTTCTTGAAAATGCATCTTCTCCTTTTTTCTGATCTTAATTTCTAATCTCATAAGTGACTCTCCCTTCTCAAATGACTCCCTACAGATGAACAGCTGAGGCTATACAGTGAGGTCTGTCACCATCAACCTTGGAACCACCTATTTCACATCACTACATAGTAGAGTGAGAGAGAAGAATGAATGAATGAATGAATGAATGAATGAATGAATAAATGAATGATAAAAAACTAAAGAAATTAAAATGTTTAAAAATAGAAAAGGTTCACACACACTGAACTGTAAAAAAAACTTGAATTCTCAATGTCATATGACTGCCTTGTTCAGGAAACAACCATTCACCTCTCTCATTTAAACTATTTGATCAAATATCTACCAAAATGTTAATACTGACAAAACATACCTACTTTAACATACCTATAGTTTAACAACTGTAAACATAACTCAACCTAAACACAACCATAAACAACTCAACCTAAATCGGTCAGTCAAGACACACTGACATCTATTCTTTATTATCTTGGTCTGGAAAACAATGACTTTTATTGAAAAGGCTTTATTCATTTTTTTCTAATTTGAAACGTTCCAAGTCTTCCAAACTCAGTTTTACCAGAGCCTGGAAATTTGCCAGAAATGTATTCTATTACTTACCTGCATAATAAATTCAGTAGATACACTTGGGCTGCCGCTTACATGAGACCATCTCCAACACTCTACATAAAGTTATATGCAGCCTCTTCCTTTCCTCACCCACTTCCCCACTTAAGCACTGAGTTTCTTAAATGTGCCTTCCCACAAACCCTGCCAGAATGTCAGCTCGAAGACACAGATTTCATTTGTTTTGTTCCCAATCTATTATTCCAAGCATCTATTTGGACATCTGGCAAGCAGTAGGTCCTCAAATATTAGCTCAAAATTAAATGAATGAATACACACTGTGATGGTTTGAATAGGTATGGCCCCCACAAACTCATGTGTTTGAATGTTTAGCCTTTAGAGAATGGCACTATTAGGAGGTGTGGCCTTGTAGGACGAAGTCTGTCACTGTGTGTGGGAGGGGTGGGGGGGGGACTTTTAGGGCACAAATACTCAAGCTACAACCAGTGTGGGACTCAGTTCACTTCCTGTTGCCTGCTGAACAAGATGTAGGACTCTCAGCTACTTCTCCAGCTGCCATATCCCAGCATGATGATGATGGACTAAACTTCTGAAACTATAACCACCCTATTAAATGTTTTCCTTTATAAGAGTTGCCATGGTCATGGTATCTTTACAACAACAGAAACCCCAACTAAGAAACACACTATACAGATAAATACTTTCTCATATGACCAAAATACAAAACAAGAAAGCATTGAAGAGAAAAATAGTTTAAGTCAGCATTTTAAAATGCTAAATACTTCTGAATTTTTTTTAAAAGTGATTATTACAACTCCTAAATTGCAAGAAATCCATATATTTTAATTTTGTTTTACTATGCTTTCTCATTAAACTCATGAAATCCCCTAATTATGGCTAATTGATACCTATTACAGAATTATTTACTTTTTTAATCAGATACTTTAATTTTTAAAAACACAATAATAAAACAACACCAAACTAGCACAAGAACTGCAGAATTAACCAATCATCCTTTAAGGCCCTCTAGACTAGTACAACCAGAACAAGACGGAATTTAAATTTTCTAAAAGTCACATTAAATGAAAACAAGTTAATTACACTACTACATTTAATGTCACTAATATGTCCAAGTCATTATCATCTTATACATTTTATTAATATTTTGTGGATATATGTACATTTGTGTATATAATGTACAGATGAAGGCCGGAGATCAGTGTCAGGTACCTTGTTCAATCAGTCTCCATCTTATTTTTTGAGACAGGCTATCTCAGTGAATCTGGAATTCACCAATTCAGCTAGACAGGCTGGACAGCAAGGCCCCAAATCATGTTATCTCTACCCCCAGCACTGAGATTACAAGCATGCCCCACATGCGCAGTTTTTTTATATTCTGAGCACCTAAATGTAGGTCCTTCATGCATAGCAAGCATTTTATGAACTGAGCATTTTAAAAATTTATACTTTATTTTCCTCAAATATTCACATTTTTACATATATTTTATAGTTAATAACATACCCCAATTTTTCAAAATTCAAAAACTAAATGTGGCTAGTGGCTACCACACTGCACAGTGAATTTCTACATATTTTTAGGTAACAATAAAGTAGAAAGGCATACTGCATTTGTATTTAAGCAACAGCATTAAAAAGGAAAAACAGAAAGATATTATTTTCTATCAACTGCACACTGATAAAATCCTAAGCTCTATTTTCTAAAAAACACAGGCTTTTATGAACTGTGGTACCCTAAATGAGTTGACAACGACACTCCCAGAAAACAACAGTTATTACTAAAACTCTCAATGCTGGGTATGAGATAACTTCCTTACAAGTAGTTTGTCAGGGAGGCCACACAGGCCCCTAAAACACCACAGGATGGTAACTTTACCCATGGTTGCCCACCATAAAGAGACCCTATCACTTAAGGCTTCACAAGGTAGGACATAGAGAAATCACATAGATTGCCCTAAGTCACATGACTTGCCTTTACCAATCTGATACTAGCAAGTGCTGGCAATGAGAGGCATGATAAACATTCACACACAGGAACTTCCTGGAAATGCTAACACTTAGAAGACAGCTTCCAGGCAGTAATAAACTTTCACCTAGACTCCTGGATGATAGACATACAAAAAGAGAAAATATGAAGGGTAAGACAATATCACAGCACCTCAAATATATGCCAACTGCCATTGGTGACCACCCATACTTACAGTAACAAAACCACTGCCCGGTTAACCCACAGAATACGGAATAAACTGCCACTAACACAACATTTCAGGGTGGTCTGTATAGCAGCACTGGGTAGTGCCACAGTCAGAAAAGGACATGTGTTTGAGAAATCTATGAGATATTTATGGAACTGGGAAGATGGAGGCTGGGGGAGTGGGCGAGCGGAGAAAAGGACAGACGATGTGCATGTCTAGAGACCCTACTAAGACTAAGGATTTTGAACCTAGCAGTTTGAGGCTAGCCTGAGTAATATTTCACAACCTCATCTGAAAATCAAAAAAATCCACAACTACCGACCTGTGAAGTCACAATTACATTGGAAAGGAAAGGGAAAGGAGGAAGGGGGTTGGTGAGAAACGCAAAGTCAGAAAAGCCATGCATATACAATAAGCAAAATTACGACTTAAAAAAGAGAAAAGCTAAAGGCACTGAAAATTACTGAAAACCGAGCTGAGTCCTGTAAGAATCGAGGGAAAACTGGAGATTGAGAGAGAAGGCAGGAAAAGGCGTTCCACCTACTTCGTCACTCTCGTCCACTTCTATCCCTCCGTCCTTGTCGTCATCCATTTGTTTATGGATTGTCTGAAGCGCTTCCAGACTAAATCTGTCTTCTTCAGTGAAGCATGGTGGACTCAGTGATATACAGGGATCTATAACAGAACAGAAGAGAATCACTAACTTGCCATACTAGAATGCAGGCTATAGACAGATGTAATCATGGGGGGGGGGGGGAATCAGACATCAAAGACCAAGATCTTTTGTCTTACCAGAATATATGCTAACATTAAAGATATAATAAACATAGTTGAGTAAAAATTATTAACAATAGGCAGCAACATCTCAATTTATCTAACAGTTCCTCATCTTTCAAGATCTCTTTGTATCCAATATCTCTAAAGAAAAAGAGATTTCCTCATATTAAGAAGAAAAAATTAACACAGAATAGATGGTGCTCCTGTTGTACAACCCAGTTTTTTTAAAATGAAAGGTTTGGGAAATATTCAAAATAAGTAAGGAAGGGAACTGTAAAACAGCTTTCTATTTATGATAATCCAAGAGTCTGTCTATCTGGCTTTTCATTTTACATTTCATTATACATTTTAAGGTCAACCAGATTTTTTAAGGAAACTTTCTTCAAATCTTATTTCTCATGCTTTCCTTAACATCTTCTTGTTGGATACACCCCTCCCAATGGAAGACTGAACATCACATTAAAGTTGTCAACCTGGCATGCATGAGCCACTGTGTTTCATGCCCAGGACTGAAGAAAACAGGATAATATAACAAAAACAATGAAGCACTACTTAGAGGGCATATGTCATATGAGGGTCTTCAAAGACTTAAGGCTAGGTGCATGAAAGGTCCCTTCTGATGCTATAACTAGCAAAAGCCTGTATGCCAAAATGAGATAGCACTGAGCTTTTTAACTCACATCCTATATGGATAATTGGTAGAGTATAAAATTGGTAAACTTATTGCTTACTATTTTACTGAATCATTAAAATAGTATCATTTAAAATTACAGAACCAGATGCATTCCTAGATGCAGTGACTTTAAGTTTTAACATAATTTAATAAACAGACTGCCACAGTGTGGTTATCTCACCAATAGGTAAAATTTGGTCCTGTTGTGAACTGTCAACAGTTAACTGTGCACAAACCACATCACTGGTCTCAGTTATCTCACTCATCTCTAAATAAAGCAAAGAGGCCAGATACTTTCTAAAGTCTACTGTAGTAATAAAAGAATATCTAATTTGGTATTTATAAAAAAAAATAATTACAGTAAAGTGCCTGAGAATTACATTTTATTTTATTTTATAAAAGATAATTCACACCCAAATATTTACATGTTCCAGTTTATAATCTGAAAAATATCCAGGTAATTTAGTATTTTTAATAGTTTTAATTTAAAGTCTAATTTTAATTTCTTTAGTGCTAAAAGAAAAAGGAAACTATAGAAGGTGGGAAATGCAATTACAGGTCACATGTAGCTCAGTGGTTAAGAGCATTTGCTCTTCCAGAGAACCTGGGTTCGATTCCCAGCACCTACATGGCAGCACAAGCAACTGTAACACCAGTTCCAGAGCATCTGATGCCTTCATCTGACCTATGCAGGAAACAAGCAAGTGATAGACAAAGAAACATGAAGGCCAAGCACCCATACACATTTAAAAAACAAAAACAAGAAAAGATTAGGGGGGAAAAAAATAAAGAGTACTTGCTTAAACCAGCTGTGGCGGCACATGTCTTTAATCCCAGCACTCAGGAAGCAGAGGCAGGTGGATTTCTGTGACTTGGAGGCCAGCCTGGTCTATATAATGAGCTCCAGACCAGTCAGAACTACATAGTGAGACCTTGTCAAAAACACCCAGGGCTGGAGACAGTTCAGTCATTAAAGGAAGGGCTTGCAACCAAAACATCAAATATTCAAAACACTAAGATTTGCTAAAACCTAAGAAGGGGGCGGGGGGTTAATGATCAATTATGATTCCTATTTATGAAACAACCAGAACATTGATAGGGCTTTGAGTTCAAATTCATGCATAGTTAATGGACAGACTCAAAGTAAAAAAGGCAAGCTTCGGGGTTGGGGGATTTAGCTCAGTGGTAGAACACTTGCCTAGCAAGTGCAATGCCCTGGGTTTGGTCCTCAGCTGGGGGGGGGGGGGGTATAAATAAATAAGTAAATGGCGAGCTTTCACACTCCAAAACACCAAGTAGAATCAAGACCTACATGATGCACAATTACCTCCAACAGATGACTTTTTATGCATCTATTTTGCTATTTAGGGTGACAGAGTTTGTTACAAGTGATATAGAATGGATAAATATAGACCTACACTCTGACCACACTGGTTTTTAAGAGGCATTAACAGTGAGAACTGTGCAACCTTTAGAAAGTCTCAGGATAAAATTAAGAGAAACACATAACCTGGAAAAATGCATAAACAGGTGAAAATTGGGCCAGGCATGGCCATACATGCCTATAATCCCAGCACTCCAGAGGCACAGGCAAGAGGACTACCACAGGACTAGTTACACAGTTAATGCCAGGACAACCAGTGCTATAGGGCAAGATCCTGTCTCAAAATCAATTACTTAATTAATTAAAATTAAGATAGGTAACAATTTACTTCAATGTATGTCCTCAAAAGTTAACTCATTTAATAAAACACTGTCAAGGTCTACTTCAGAGTCTATCTTTTCAACACAAATCTTTCACAAGTACTATGTAATATACACTTCCTTCCCCAAACTCCAGTCCACCTACTAACCAAGTCTCATCTATTGTGTACCTACAGTGGTAGGCACTGGAAATGGCACGGTGAACAAGAGACAAACATTCTACCATATTCCTCAAGGAAAGACAGATTAAGATGAGTAAGGGAAGGTTACAGACATTCAAGAAATGGAAAGCAATTAGGAAAAAGAAGGCAAAGAGCAGGTACAAACTGTTAAAGTATTTGAAATGTTTCATTCATATTTTCAGATCATTCTACCTAACCCCTCCTGTTACACTGTACTCTGTCTGTGGCTTTATGTATCAGTCTGTCCACACAGCTAAGCACACAAACAGGACTGTGTTCTTCCATTTCTTACAAGTTCATAATAACTAGGATTTTGCTGGGTATATTTAGATCTGATTAATTCTGACGCTGGGTACTTTAGATCACAAACTTCTGTGTCATGCAAGGCAAAGACAGGCGTTAGGAATTAAAGACAATGAAGTCATTAGAAATTAAAACGAGTATCATATACTTTTTAAAGTTCAGAATCTAGTGAGAAGACATGCAGATTCCTACATTATGTTAGGAACTATTAAGAATATTAGCTGCATGGTGTCATGATTTGAGTATGCCTCTCAAAAGCCTTGCACTGGAAATAATCCTCAATGTAATAGTATTGGGGAAGAGGCCTAACCAGGGGTGTTGGGCTATGAGAGCCCACCTTCAGAAAAGATTAACGCTAACAAGGAGCATGAGGGTGACTTTGACCTTTGGCCCTCGCTTGCCCTCGTTCCATTTCCTCCTACCTCAGACTCTCTTGTCCAGGATGCTTGTACCTAAGTGCCAGCTCCCTGATCATGAGCTTTCTGGCCTCCAAAACTGTAAGAAATGAATTTCAGCTGTTTACACACTGCCAGTTCTGTGGCATTCTGTTACAGCAACAGTGCAAAATGCACTAAAATAGTATGTTATGGGACCGTGGTCAGAGTCTAATCCAGACTACGAAAGAGAATCAGCCAATTTTTCTACAAGTAAATTTAGAAAGTTCAAAAGGCCTGATACCTGATGACCTTGAGGAGAGAGAAAAGCACGCCTGAAAGACAATGTTTAGTGACAGGCAGAGATTATGTGACATCAGATGCATGCTAATGGTCCCTGTGTATGGAGTACAGAGCATAGGAAAGGAGGTAAGAGAGAGTTCATTGAGTAAGCGTACTCGCTGTGCAAGCCTGGTACCCTGAAGTCAATCCTCTGGCACCCAGAAGTCTATCCCCAACCTGACTTTGATCCCCGGAAGTGGAAGAGATCCAATTCCACAAAGTTATCCTCTGGCCTCAACAATGCACACCACCCTGGCATATGTGCCCTTCCCAACACACACTATGAACTCCCACATATGCAATATTATTATTTTTTAAAAGAATACTATTTCCTTTAAAGTATAATGACTTAAGACCTACAAATTCCAACAGTCATGAATTCTTAACTCTATTACCATCTCTATGTCTCTTGTTAATTCTTTCTCAATCGTTTCTAGATTAATTCAGCAAAAAATATTTGTTTACTGGATTATTAATTGGCTTCTCTTGGGGGTTTTTTTGTTTTGTTTTGTTGTGGGGGGGGGTGTTGTTGTTGTTTTTGTTTTTCAAGTCAGCATTTCTCTGTGTAGCCCTAGCTGTCCAGGAACTGTAGACTAGGCTGGCCTCGAACTCAGAGATCCACCTGCCTCTGCCTCCTAAGAGCTGGGATTAAAACATACACCACTACTGCTCAGCTTATTAAATAGCTTTTAAAAATAAAAGTTTGGAGAAATCTTTTAAGAAATTACTCAGGGGATTAGAAATCCAAGCTGTATCGATGGATAAATGAGGATTCCTTTATGGCTAAGGTTAAATCTAAGTAGGCAGTACAAATTCAGTAATAGTGCACTTCTACTCAACTACTTCATGTTCATCTGAGGCTTACTATGACGTCCACTCACTGTCAGATATTACTGTTTACTTATTGAACAAAATACCCAGCATACTATGCAAAAATAACCAAGCAGAACTTTAAAATGTTTAACATAGCCTTCACAAGGCCCCTGCAGTAGTGAAGGGAACTGTGATGAAACTCCATGAGGTCAAGGACTAAGTCTGTTCTGCCTCTACCAATACTATCCATACTCTACCTAAAGTATTACTCTAGTATGCCTAATAAACAATGTGCCCAATTTTCACATGTATTCATTCAACTGTCTCTCCCATTGTCTCATGAAAGAAAGAGATACTTCTAAGTAAAAGGGCAACAAAAACAAACCGCAGTAGGAAATATTATACACTCTGGAACCCACAAATAATACAACCTGCTAGCAGGCTCCCAACTAGGAGTGCCCTGGTCTCTTTTGCTCCCCTCTTCTCACCCCTCCCCACTGGTCCTGGCAGACTGTGGATAGGAGGTTTGGCAAGGACATTAAGCAACTACATACACTGCACAGGACAATCTTACATAACAACACAGTCCTCCACTACGCTAGTTTATTCTCCAACTCTGAGGGAGAAAGCACTAACAAGTATGGGTAGCGCTGCAACAGGAAGTGAATCTGTGCAGACAGCCTGGGGCTATCAGTCAGTGAAGTGCCTGAACGCTGGGACTAGGATTCTAAAGGGACCAGCTCGGGGTAAGACAGCTGCCCACACAGAGCTCCACCTCCACACTAGGGTAGCTTAAGGCCGGGGATGAGAATGATGCAGAAAAATGTCAAAGAAGAAACTTTTTGAGAATTTTATTATGTGGTGTGGTGCAAATCCTCACTCTAGTCAATTTTATTTCCTAATAATCCACGTGTAACTAGTGAATGTACACACTGTCACACCATGTTATCACCAAAGCTCACTTTTATAAAGCTCACTCTTAGTGTTGCACACTTTATGGGTTTGGATAAATTCACTGAAACACACAGCGACACTTAAAATATCATCCAGGGCAGTATGACTGCCTCCCAAATCCTGTGTCCTACCTTTTCATCCCTCACTCCCAATCCTTGGCAACTGCTGATCTTTTTAGTTCTGTGCTCTATCATAGTTTAGATCCTTATTATAAAACCTTTATAGTTTGGCTTCTTTTGACTAGTAAAATGCATTTAAGACTCCAATCTGGGGACTTGGTGATGGCTCAGTCAGTAATGTGTATGCTACATAAACATGGACTAAGCACCCCTGTTTTAAAAAAAA
>CABHPQ010128553.1:0-11495 GCA_902168405.1 Peromyscus aztecus | reverse complement strand
GACCATCCTGCCTCAGCCTCCTATGTTGAGGACCAGCCTCCAGCATGGCAGCCCCTAGGCTGTTGCTGAACAGTTTCACACATCAACTGTGCTGCTATATAGACTTGATGCTTTTGTAAGAACAGAGTGTGTCTTATTTTAGCTTTGAGACGTCACTGTGGAAAGTCAAAGACTAGGGAACTATACCTGTTAGTGATATTAATTGGGTCTGGTTATATAATCCTTTGTGCCAAGACTGTGTTATGAAACTGGCAGCAGAGGACTGTTGGCAGGGAAGCTGGAATTATTACCTTCTTGTTCTCATTCGGAGATTCTGAACATCAAAGGAAATAATGGTGCACACTGGAACAATGAAATTACAAATTACAGGAAATTGTAAGCATATCAAAAATAACCAGTCAGGCCTCAGATTTTGCTAGGAGTTTCTTGTATGGTATAAGAGGGAACTGAGGCAGCTGGTTATACATGCCCTGTTCTCCAACTTGTATTGCTAAATACATGGCATTAAGATTGAAGTTGGAAACTGGGCATGGTGGGACAGGCCTGGAACCTCTGTAGGTTGAGGCAGGAGGATTGTGAATTCAGCACCAGCCTGGGCCACACTGTGAGACAGTGTCTCAACTAGTGATAGCAGTAATGATAATGGTCTGGCCTGTCTTCCTGTGGAGATTTGGGATCTGAGGTATGCCTTGGTGGGCCGTGGACACCGGTTCTTCTTCAGTGTAGTGATTTCAGTGAAAAAATGTACAAAAGTAACCAGATTAATGACTCAGTTAAACACTCAGTGAAGTCTGACATAAATCCCCAAGTGTGAACAAGTTTTCTCAGTATTAGGTAGATGTCAATTTTCAGTTTTTAGGACTTTGCCCCAAGCTTCACATTTATAGAAATGATGCATTTCTTGATTTTCTGAGCTGAGTCATGCTTTGGAAAGGGACAAGAGGACTAAATCAGAAAAGGGAATCAGAGAAGATGGCTGTCAGAAGCTAACCTCAAACAGTGGGCCTAGAGAGCAGGAGAAGTCAGGGAAGGAAAGGAAAGGCCGTGCTCAGGGCCGTCTGCTGTGGCCTGTGCTGTGCATGCCCCGCCCTGCAAATGTCTAGCTGCTCTGACCTCTGGGTCAAGTCTCTGGGTAGTCACTTGTTTCTCTTTGGGTTCCTCAGCAGGAACTTAGTAGGGTGACCTTGTTGTTGCCTCCCGTTGCCAGCTGTCCAGGAGCCAGAAAGTGAATATCACAAATGAGTTGAATAAGATTGTCTCAGAGTGCAGAAATTTCCAGAATAGAACTTGGGTGCTATTGAGAGGCTAAATTTTGAAAACTCAAACTTCAAAGTGAAAATGTTCAGAAAATGCTCTTTTAAAAGATCACTTTAATTAATTCACAAGATTTTTAATGACTACAATATTTTCACTGTTTTGAGCTATGATAATTTTATTGTGTTAGAGGCAAGATTTAGTATGAGTCCTATCCTCACTTGTATGTTTTCTTTTAATCCTAAGATTTCTGTGTGTGTGTGTGTGTGTGTGTGTGTGTGTGTGTGTGTGTATGTGTGTGTGTGTGTGTGTGGTGGGGGGGTCACACCCAGGGCCTTGTGTATGCGAGATAAATATTCCACCACTGAGCTACACCCAGCCCTAGTGCTGAGATGATTCACAGAAACATAAACATCAGTTAGTCTACAACCTGCTGAAGACCACGTAGTTTACTGAGAGCTAAGGAGCAAGCAGATTTAAAAAGGAAGCTGATGCCTTCCATCAAAGCCCATCTTTTCACTGTCAGTGAGTCCAGTGGTTCTGCTAGGCGCTGTCTGTATCAGGCCCAGGGATTACTTTGCACTTAGTGAAATAGGAGCACAGCCTTTCAGAAGCTGTAATCCCAGCATTTGGGAGTATGGGGCAGTAGGATTGCCACAAGTTCAAAGCCACTCGAGCTATGTTGCTAGTACCAGGCCCTGTAGGGCCACTTAACAAGACCCTGTCTTAAAGAACAAACCGAAACAACAAAAATGTGGCATGAGTGATGCACACTTGTAATCTCAGCACCTGGGGTTAGAGGCAGGAGTTAAAAGTCAACTTTGGTTACATAGTGAATTCACCCTCAGCCTGGACTACAGGACACGGTCTTCAAAAACCAAAACAGTGCTGAGGAAGAAGGCTCAGAGAGTAAAACACCTGAGTCTTGGTTCTCAGAACCTGTGTAAAGCTGGGCATAGTAATGCATCTGCAACTCTTGTGATATGAGGTAGATTCATGGACCAGTTATCTGGTATACTCAGCAGTAACCATCAACAAAAGAGAAAGGTGGAAGCTGAGAACTGACACCTGAAGTTGACCTCTGCCCTCCACATGCATGCTGTGGTGTAGTACTCTCACACTCACACAAGTGTACACACATGTGCATACACATACATATATATCATATATATACACACATGCTCACAGACACAAAATTCAGGCTTAAGACAGACTAAGGATTTCAGGACATGCATGTAAGAAAAATATTAGGTTTTGAACACCTGTGTGGGTTTTGTAGCCTCAAAGGAGATGGTGGCATGTGCCAGAGTGTCCTGATGAAACTCACTGTCTGCACTGACTTCTGCATTCTGGGTGAGCTGTGGCAAAGAACCAGGCACAGAAGACCACTTTGGAACAGCTCTGAGCTGTAGGACACCCGAAGAACACTTCCTTTGGCCTTAGACTGCCATCTGAACTCTGCAGAAATGGTCCTGTTCTAGAAATGGAGGTCCACTCCTAGAATATCACCTTCCTCCATCTTTGTTTAAGACAGTCCAGCTGAGCTGCAGTTGCTCTGTGTGGTAATTAGAAGCACGTCTGTATCCCATTATCTTTTGTATTTCTCCAGGAGTTTTAGGTTTCACACATATAAACACACACTCAGTGGAAAATGTGAATGCTAAGAGTGCTAAGGAGCGAAGGGTCTCACACGTGGCAGAGGGGTGAATGTTGAAAGGACTGAGTGTGGTTTTTGGGATCAGCCTATGCTGTAACCATATTCCCACGAGGTAAAAATGCAAGACTAAATTAGGTTAGGCTTAAGGATAATTTTGGAAAGTTATGTGCCAGTTATCAGGGATTAGTAAGGCTGGAACAAAACAAAACAGAGCTAGAATAGTAGACAGTTGCCTTTTTAGCACAGACTATTCTCTGAGCACTCAGTGAAATCTAGAGCATGTGGTTCTAAAAGGGGGTTTTTGCTTTCTTCTGTGACAGTGTTCTCTCAGCAACTGCCTCCAAGTTCTTTCTGCGTGGGCTGTGGAATAACAATACCAGGCAGTGGGGATGTTTCCACAAAGGACAGTGAAAAGGATACCATCTACTTGAAGCATTTCAGTCTGAAAGAGCGATATCCTAAGGCTGATGCTTTGCTTGGAACACAGAGAAGTGGTATGACGTGGGCTTAGTGCAGGGAGGACAGCGGTGAATCAGAGCTGTGTAGCCCCCAGTGTAAGCCCAGGCATCGGTGACACATGGATGAAAGCATAATTCTCAGCCCCAATTGTAAGGAGGCAAAACTGTATCCTTTAGGATACCAGCAGATTCTCTGAGTGACAACTTCCTCTGATGAGTCCAGGTCCTTCTGTTTCCCAGTGCTTTGGTGTTTGTCCCTGTTAACTTTCATCCCATCCCAAATGAGACCAGTCCTTGGCAGCCTCACAAGATGGGCCTCTCCTTGGAGGCTGTGATAGTGTTTGCTCCGCCCCCTTGGAGGTGGTGATGGTGCCTTGCTCTGTTTTTGCTTTCTTTTTTTTTTTTTTTTTTTTGGTTTTTTAAGTCAGGGTTTCTCTGTGTAGTTTTGCGCGTTTCCTGGAACTCGCTCTGTAGACCAGGCTGGCCTGGAACTCACAGAGATCCACCTGCCTCTGCCTCCCGAGTGCTGGGATTAAAGGCGTGCGCCACCACCGCCCAGCTGTTTTTGCTTTCTTAAGAGCTGAATTTTACTCATAGTTTTTCACACCTAAACATTAAGTTTCTCGCTTCTACTCCAGTCTTCAAGCTAATCCTTCGGATTGATTGAGTTCAGAGGGTTTTCCTGGAGGCTTGGTCACCCCCAACTCCTGACATAAGCATTCAGTAGATTGTATGGTGTATATCTGCAGTCCTGTCAAAGATTGCCCAGGAACTAGGAAGAGCTCTCTCATTTTTCATTTTTTATAGATTTGAATGCCTGTGACCCTTGTGTTAGAGACATCATGGGTGATTGCCTAAAGCAGTTTGCTTATTTTAAAAATGAATGTTTCTTTTTCCCATTTAAGGGAACTTTACTGATAGAATAGAAAGTAGATGACTATTAAAATACAAAGACCGTGAGGACAATAAGAATCATTATTTGAAAAGTTTGATGTCCAGAACCCAAGTAAAGATGGAAGGAGAAAACTTACTCTATAACGTCATCCTCTGATCTCCACATGCATGACATTCACACACACACACACACATACATTCAGGCACATTCATACACACAGACACATACTCACACATACATACATCATGTACACACAGGTGTGCACAATATACACATGCACACATACAAACCTACACATACACAGATGATTGGCATTTTTCCATGGAGTTTCAACTAAAGGTGTGTTTTATTCATGCTGAGTTTAGCAAGGAAAAGTACACAGTGCATGCAGTGAGTTCTTCCAAAGACGGTCAAAGCTGCAGCAGAGGACATAGGCTTCAAATGAAATGGGAGACCCAGAGAAGGATAGTGTTTATGAGCCAAAATGGAGACCTGATAGTGTCATACCTACTCACCCCCTTTTCAGGAAGATCTCATTAGATAGCCCAAACTAGCCTTAAGCTAGTCATCCTCTTGTGTCACCTTCCAAAGTACTGGGATTACATGGGAGAGCTACCACACCTAGCCCATAGCATATTTATTGATGTGTAGAATATGAGGAATTTTCCCTTCCAAAGAGAAACTGTGTTAGGAAATATAAAGGGGACGTCTGCTTGCAAGAGTAGCTTTTAAACCCAGCTTGATCCCCTCTACATGTTGTGAGAGCTTGACCTTAGAGTTCCCCGTGGGTGTCTTAAGAGGCTCTCACAAATGGTGAGATCTAAGCCCCCATGACTTCTAGAAGTTGATTGAAGTAGTTTTCATCACTAGCTGTAGTTATAGGGAACCACTAATGAGTTCATGAAGCATCTCAAGAAAAGCAGGATGAGGATGCTAAAGAATGGGTGTGCTCTTCCAATGCACAAGAGTATGAATTACCTTCTGACTACCTAGGTCTCCATGGTGCAGCTTATGAGACTTCGGGAGCCAGTGCTGGGAACAAGCAGTGACTAAGGTGGCTAAGACAGACTGAGTGAAAGTTGAGGTCCATGCCCTGAGGCTTGGTGGTGCACACATTTGATCCCAGTCAGTCTGAAGCCAACCTGATCTACATAGAGAGTTCCAGACCAGCCAGGGATACACAGATCCTGTCTCAAAACAAAACACTAAGTAAAGAAAAGATTAGGTTGGGGTTTGGATTTTTCACCCTGTGCCTCCTTACTGTGCTTCAGGCATCCAGTGCTCCAACTCTCCTGGAAATGGTCATGGGTCAGAATTGCTGGAAATAGAGCAATCAGACTTTCCCACAGATGGCAAACTTGGGACAAAGATGGAAATGAAGTGTAGATCATTCTTAGGTTTCAAGTCACAAAGTGCAAAGCAGCTGTGGTTGGGACAAAGGCTTCCACTCCAACTAGCACCCCTGTGATTATTTTTAGTTTGTTGTGGTAGGATAGACTTAGGGTCAGCCTGTGCCTGTGGCCAAAGTGGTATTAAAAACAACAGATGGAATGGTGCTGTTGGTGATTGCAAAGGACTGAAACTGGAAGAAGCCTGTTCAGTTTCACACACCTTTATTGTCAGAGTGGACGGAGGGTCAGAGAGTTTGACCTTCACTAAGGACTCAAGGCTCGGTGACTACAGAGCTTGACAGGTGGCTCCAGAGCAGCTTTTCCCATACTGTTCAGTAACTTGAAAGCACTGTGGGAAATGCTGCTTTTATTTATTTATTTTTTGTTTTTTTGTTTTGTTGTTTGGTTATTTTTTGAGAGATCTGTGAATTTCAAGATTATTGTACAACTACAAATACAGACCTAATGATGTGTTACTTAGCTGTCAAAATTTAGGGAGAGGCCATGTGAGGTGTCACATGCCTATAAGCTGAGCACTTTGAAGATGGTGGCAGAAGGATCAGGGGTGCAAGGTCATCATCAGCTACACAGCAAGGTTAAGGCCAGTTTAGATGATATGAGACCCTCTATCAAGAAAAACATTTTTTTAATTTAGGGAGAAAGAGCTAAGTATGGAAGTGGAATGTGGGCTTTAAGCAGATTGGCACACTTATTGTCAAGATATAGTTTGGACTAATGAGCAGTAAATGACTGCTTAATTATAAAAGCTGTGCACATTTGATTGGCTGGCCTCAAACCAGTTTAATCTGGTTCTAGGAAATAGTCTGTGCTTGACTGCCTGAAGTTGATGATAATGACCACGGTGGTCCAATAAAACATTAAAAGTGTTGCTTTGGAATTAAATCCCAGGACTTGACCATTGTATTTAGCAAAGGATCCCACCTCTGGCCTCCGCCACTCTAAAGGGACGATAGGGCAGTTGGAATGGTGTTTGAAGAGAAAAACTGAAAGGAGAAAGCATGGCTTCAGTTCTTACCAACCTGACAGTAAGGTGATACTTTTAAAAGAGAAACTGTAATTAAGCTAAAATGTTTCATCCTAAATGATTGATCTCTGTAGCAGTGTATAAACGGGAATGAATGAATCCCTTGAGTAAGTGAAGGGTTAGTAGATGGCATGGCCTGTCTTAAGTAGTTCAATCATTGTTGGAACCTGTGCTTCCTCTTCCCAAATGCTGCTGTAATGTCTCCTTTTCTTTTAGAAAACTTGTTCTCTTTAAAATTTTATTTTATGCATAGGGATAGATTGCTTGCTTGCGTGTCTGTGTACCACATGTGTGCCTGGTACCTGCATAAGCCAGAAGAGGGCATTGCATCTCTGGAACTTCAGACAGTTGTGAGCCACCATGTGGGTGCTAGGGATTGAACCTGGGTCCTCTGAAAGAGCAGCCAGTGCTTTTAACCCCAGAACCATCCCTCCAGTCCCAGAAAACTTACCTTTAGCACTTCTGACCCATGACTCTGGCAGTTTTCCATCTTGGGGAGCACAGGTCTCTTGACTTTGGTCAGGGTTGCGGGTGGGGTGAGTAGGCAGAAGGACCCCACAGTAATGCTGCCCTGCTTCTGGTTACTTCCAGCCTCAACCTTTCTGTGCTTTACTGAGGGATGGCCTGATGTCCACAGCAAGACAGGCCAGCCCATCTTGATTCTGCCTCCCAGCATCTATTCTAAAATATCTTTTCATTTATGAAATTATGGTGAAAGTGAAATTTAAAACACTGCACTTTAAATCTCCTTCTTTTTGTAGTCTTGTACTTTTGCTCAGGAAATGAAATAGTGTATCTTTAATAAAGGCTATTAATCCTGAAACTTTGCAAGTTTATTTTAATTTTTTACATTATCCTTAATGCTACTTTTTTCCTTCGTTTTTGTGATAACCTCATATAGCCTAGGCTAGTCCAAAACTCACTATGCATCTGAGACCTTGAATTCCTAGTCTTGCTGTCTCTATCCCAAGTGCTGGGATTACAGGTATGAACCACCACGCTTGACATATTTTTAGGCATTACTCAAAAATCATAAGAAATAGGAAATTGTATTTCTTTTTAACTGAGTGGACTTCATCAGACATTTTGCTAAATAAGATTCTTTTTAAAAATACCTTTAGCAAAATGTAAAGTCTGCATTGTTGTAGATTTTTGTTGTTGCTTTAGTAAATCTCATTTGTCTGTGACTTTGAAAGCCTTGGAGCCAGATAGACCTGCACATGTGTTTGGTTTCTACCATGCCCCAGCTCCTTAAGATTTGATTTAAGGCATTACAAAATGCTTTATAATGTTTGAAACAAAATTAAAACAAGACAGCATGTCATCAAATAGAACCGACTCCTTTTTACTTCCTTTTCTGTTTCTCAGGCTAGTGTCAGCAGTTTGATGTATGTGCCTCCAGTTTTTCTAGCCCCTTGTTAGCCACATAAACTCACATGGGTTTATATGCCTTACAACTGGTAAAAACAAAAATGAGGCCATACTATATATATGCCACCAACTTCATCTTTCCCCTCAGAGCAGTGACTGTGCATCTGTAGAGATACTGACCCTAACTGTAGCATAGTCTTCTGTGTAGGAATGTAGTTGTTTTTGAAGTAGCTTTGTCACGTTTTGGGGTGCTAGGGAAAGGGCCCAGGGCCTTGTGCATGCTGGGCACATGCCGTGTTTCTTAGACAAACTGCCAGCCTTGCTCATTCAGCTGCACATTGTAGGAAATAAATGCATCATCTAGGTACTTTTGTTAGAGTTGGGGTGCTATGTAGATATATAAGGCACAGCAATCCTAGATGCAAAATATAAATGTCTGAGTTCAAACATTAGAAATATGTGATGTAGGCTTGATCAGCAGTGTTGTTATGTAAATATGCCTCATTTAAATCTGAGTTTCAGATGAATGAGTAATTTCTCAGTACAAGTATACCCTGTACTGAAGTTCAAATGTAATTGGGCAAGTTTTATTTTTATTTGTGAAATTGAGCAACCATAATTAGAATCTTATATAAAGTGAATGGCCTCTCCATTACCCTGTGTCATTGCCCCTGAGTTTAGGATGTTACTTTGTTTTTATAAATAACGAAGTGGAGAAAATGCACACATGTTGATGCATTTTAAAAACCAAGGATCACGGTTTAAACTTTGCTTTTCAGCTTCCTCCACTGGATCTGTCTCAGCAGCTTCCTCATGTTCATGTCAGAATCACATTTAGTAGTGTAAATGGTTAATATTTTGATTTTTTTTAAGTGAGGTTATAAGAAAGTACTTGTTTCTTTGTTTTTAAATGCTTGTGAAATATTTTCAATGGTGTAAAATTACTGTCATTTGTAACAAATACATTTAGGATCAACCCAGTACAAAGTCCTTGAGACTTATAGGTTGCATCTGGACCAACTCTGATTCAGTTGTTAAAGACAAATTAGTAGTGAGGTCTGCATTCACCTCTGTAGGACTTTGTTGATTGGAGAGCTAAGTACTGAAATGGGACCAAGATGTGCTGGTTGGAGACATTTCCTGTGTATTTTGGGGGAAGTTGCATAACCTGTCTAGACTTCCTTTTATACTTCTTCAATGTTTTATCAGGGAGAATTAATAAATAAACAGAGATTGTCTTGGTTTTAGGAACTGTCATTTCATTTCAGCTGCTATAACAAAATGCACTAAACTGAGTAATTTATAATGAAGAGAAATTTATTGCTTAGAGTTCTGGAGGCTGGGAAGTCCAAAGATCTAGACACCAGAAGATTTAGTGTCTGTAAAAGGCTCACCTCTGCTGCAGAGACAAGCCTTCCTGTTATATCCTCAAGTAAAGGGACAAACAGGATCCCTTGGGTGTCCCCAGAGGCCCAGCTCTGACTGACTACCTTCATATTGGGAGCTAGGTTTCAATAAAGAATTGCAGAAGGACACAGGCATTCAGACCATATTAAGAAATCTGTGGTATATTTAGAAAAGCCAAGTATAACTTTTACTGACTTCAAGGTAAGAGGAAGAGAAGGTCTTAAATGTTTATAGAATATTGAAGACACTCTCATCACTTAAATTGATATTTGAGCCTATTCATTGTCTTCCAGGCCTCTCCTCTCACAACTGCCTAAGGATAAACACATAAAATTGAAGAGGCTAGCATAAATTATTTTTAGTTACAATTTAGAAAAATGACTCAGTAAAAAAATTTTCATTCACATACATAGTCCCCATACAATTATAAAGCCAAAGATGTTAGCATTTTAATATGTTTTTAATTGAAATAGAATTATCTTACCCACCTTCTCCCTCTAGCCCTTCCTAGCCACCCTCCCTGGAATCCCTCTTCTACCCCCTTCCCAATTTGATAGCTTCTTTTTCTTTGATTATTTTTGTTACATGTGTATATGTGTATGCACAAGTATATAAAAATACAGCCTTCTGAATCCATTTCTGGGTGTGTATATGGTTTCAGAGCTGGTCACATTGCATTGGATAGCCCACTAAGGGGCTCATTCTTAGGAGAGGCTAATTCTCTCTCTTCCAGGAGTTGTTAGTTGCCTGTAACTTTTAAAATGTCTATGGGTAGAACTCTATGGAATTTCCCCCTTCCACATTAACATGTCTCCTGATGTTGCCATTGTTCTGGTCTTCTTTATGCAGCCATTTCTAGGAGAGACTGTTCGACAGCATACTTCCTGGTGCTCTGGCTCTTACAATCTTTCTGTCCCCTTTTCTTTGATGTTCCTTGAGCTGTAGATGCAGAAGGTGTGATGGAAGTGTATCCACTAGGGCTGGGCTCCCATCATCTGTTGATTTCTACATTGTGTCCAGTTTTGGTTTTCTGTAATGGTTTCCACTTGGTAGAAAGAGAGGCTTCTTTGATAGCTACACTTAACAAGGAAAGGTGGCTGGTTCTTGTGGGTAATGCATCTGGAACTAGGCTTGTAGGTTTGTAGATGGTGAAGGGCCAGAAGAGGTGGCCCTCTAACAATTTTACAGCAAATCAAATTACAGAACCAATACACTGTAAGTCATTGTGACGTTACAGTTATAAAGTTACTGATCAAAGTATGAGCACAGTGATTGGTCCAGTTTTAGGGGCCAAGTCTTTCAGAGTTAAGAATATTTGTGATACTGTATGTATTGATATTTGCTTAGAGCAATGTCAACTCTTAGTCTTCCAAGCCACCATGACATTTTGCACATGATACAAATGCATCACCTGTGTTTTAAGTAACCCTGTCCACTGAACTGTTGAAATCATGCAGTTTGAGAAGTCCATCTGTAAATGCTAATCACAGTGAGCCTGGCTGGCATTGAAGTGTGAAGAAGCCCTTGTTTTATGACACTGAGAGGACTCAGAATAGGTTTATGAGGATAGGTTTGTGTTAATTGGTTTTTTTTAATGATTTGTTGAAAAATAAATCATCTTGATTTGAAGAGCAAGAGCATGTCAGTTCCCCAGAATGTCAAATGCTCCAGTTTGAGAAATACCCTGTTGCAGTACTTTCTCATCGGGACCACCAACTCACAAATAATGGCATGGAAACTTATTATTAATTATGAAAGCTCGGCCTCAGCTTAGGCTTATTGCTAACTAGCTCTTATAACTTAATTAACCCATATTATTTAATCTACATTCTGGCACATGGCTCATTACCTCATCCCTTACTGCCAATCCTCCTTCCTTTGTGTCTATTTGGCAACTCTGCTTTTCTTCTTCCCAGAGTTCTCTCTCTGCCTATACCTCCTACCTAGCTATTGGCGGTTCAGGTTTTTATTACACCAATCACAACAATACATCTACACAGTGTACAAATATCCTACA
>CABHPQ010128552.1:0-25275 GCA_902168405.1 Peromyscus aztecus | reverse complement strand
GCGAGAAGGGAACGAAGGACCAAGGAAAAGCGTGGCGGAGAAGACGCAGCTCTGGGGAAGAACTCGTGAACGACGGAGAGCGGGAGAGCCGGAGAGCCGGAGCCGCCGCCTCCCGAGGATGCGCGCGACCCCAGCTCACGGGAAAACCCGGGAGCCGGAAGCGGCAGCCATTACCTGCGTCCGAGCAGCCGCGGGGCCTGGGCCGTAGAGAGCTCCGGGCAGCCGCCGCCCACTGGAGGCGCCCACGCCTGACCGCAGCCCCAGCTTCGCTGTGCCCAACCTCGCAACGCCATCTTCCCAACCTCGGCCCCACCATGGCCCGACCTTATCGACCCCAGCCCCGGAACCACTTCCGGGGCAAAGGAAGACCACAGAGCGCGGAGGCGCAGCCTAGAGCGCCACCTGGAGGCGGGACCAGTTCCTGCCGGCCTCCTCTCTGAAGAGCACCTCCCTGGAACCCCTGCTGAGAGTGGCTGGGGAAAATTTGAGCCTTTGGGTAGCGCTGTGTATCAGACACCCTCAGATTATCACATGAAATCACAAGACACCGTTTCACAGTGCTTCCGAGGCTCCGAGAGATGAAATGGCTTGTATGCCTATAGCTTGTTAACTTGTCCTGCATCTTACCACTTCATGTTATTCTGATATGCGCATACATAAGAGAACAGAGCTCATATCTTTTGTTTGTTTGTTTGTTTTTGTTTTTGTTTTTCGAGACAGGGTTTCTCTGTGTAGCTTTGCGCCTTTCCTGGAACTCACTTGGTAGCCCAGGCTGGCCTCGAACTCACAGAGATCCGCCTGGCTCTGCCTCCCGAGTGCTGGGATTAAAGGTGTGTGCCACCACCGCCCGGCCAGAGCTCGTACCTTTAACCCGAACTGGAATTTTAGCCTGTGGGTCAGTTCTGTTTCCTGCCACTGCATCCGCCATGCCTTAGCCGCAGCCATACCCAGCCATGGGTCGTTTTTCGAAGGCACTGATATCGGAATTGTTGGGGTCTGAGCCTGTACCCTGGCAACCCTAACAAGCGAGGCTTGGCCACCTGTCTTCAATACGCCGATTAAACAGTCAAACAGATAGTAAAAAGCAGGGAAAGATTTATTCAATGGGGCCACACTGGGAAGAACGTAGGGGTCCAGGGACTCCCCAGTTCATCTTCCAGGTCTAACATGAGGCTAAGGCTTAAATAGAAGACAAGAAGTATGCAGTAAGGAAATTGTGTTCCCTCACCCCTCACCATTGTCTGAGCTCCATTCTAGGGGATGGCCCACTTGACAAGTTGCAAATCTTGGATGTAGGAGACAAGCAAGTGCCGCCTTTCCCGAGAGCAGAAAAACAGACTTCAAAATGAGAAGAGATTTTAAAAAATTAACTTCATGCTGTTGACGAAAACAATTCTTCAAGAAGACATTACAATTGTATTAATTTATTGTTATTTTGGAGACAGGTTCTCAATGTGTAGTCCTGGCTGGCCTCTTTACAGAGATCTGTCTGCCTCTGCCTCCCAAGTGCTAGAAGTAAAGGCAGTTCACAGGCTTCCTTCCTCCTAAATAAGTCTATGCACTCTGCCAGGGCTTGAGGTGGAGCTCCCACCCAAACATTCCAGACTCTTTGGGTATAGGGATGCCGGTTCAAGTCTGACTACATCCTGCAGGCATGGGGCAATGTGGGGAAGAGGAGTCGGGAATTGATGAGCTCACATTTGGAAGGAGGTGTGAATGGAAGAGCATCCGGTTAATTATCATCCTGGAGACCTCAGGCATCTGTTTCTTGAGGAAGCAAAGAAGGAAAGTTTCTAGGAAAAAAATAGATCATTAACATCTGCCCTAGTTGTACTGTAAAGATGAATGTACAGAGCAGAAGAGCAGATAGGCCCTTTGTTGGGACATCTTGGAAAACCAGAGGGTGGAGGGTCCCAGCTGCTGGACAGACCATATATCCTGAATAGATGCCCACTTGAGCCTGGAGAGATGTCCAGCATGGATGTCCCAGGAGCTTGGCAGCTGAGGGGGTGGTGAGGATCACAATATGAACGGAGAAGGGACCTCAGAAGAGAGAGGTAGGGGAGGTACCCGGCCAGTGGGGGAGTTTGGGCCAGGGTGTGGTGATTGAGGAGGAAGGGCCTTCTGTAAAGTAGCTCAAAAGGGCTCAAACCTGTAGGAGAGTGTGGGGTGGCTCAGAGGTGGGTAAGGGCAGTGGGGAGAAGGGAGGGCCAAGATAACCTGAGTTCAGTGGAGAGCTTGGTGAGCTGTTGTTTGATGAGTCCATTGGCCTTCTCAACCTTTCCTGAGGATAAAGGTGTCAACCATAGTTAGGAGGTAACGGAGTTCTTTAGGTGTGGGCATGTGAGTGAAGTCCACCTGCCAATCCTCACCTGGTTGGTGTCCTCGAAGCTGGTGCAGAGGCTGGCATATCTGGAAGGCCCCTGTAAATGGACTCGTGAAATACTCAGGAGAGTGTGGGGGCCAAGGTGAGTGTGGTCCCAAAAAGGCTGAGAACATTGCGACCAAGCAGAGGTGCAGGGCAAGCAGGTATGACCAGAAAAAGAGTGTGAGAAGAATCGCCCTGCAAGAATGCAGGGAAGTGTCAGGGTCTTAAACGGGAAGGAAGGGATCATGATGTCAAAACAGAGTAAGTAGCTCCCGTGTCCAAAAGAAAGTCAATGGACTTACACATTACCTGCAGCATCACCCTAGGCTTGGAGAGGGCAATGGGAGTGAGCAGGTCTAGGCCATGTCAGTTCTCCACCAGGCTTAGGAGTTCTTGGTTGCCAGTGTTGATGAGTCTGGACCTCCATGGCATGGCACGGAGGACGAGCCTGCATGGGGGCATTCGGATTTCCAGTGCCCAGGCTGTCAGCAGACAGGGCATGGCCTCCTGGGTGGCTGGGGGTCAGGGCAACACCGTGACCAGTGGCCCTGCTTGCTGCATTTGAAGCAAGTTTTTGGCAGAGTTGACCTGGGCGGGGCTCCGGTGGGATGGAGCCTCCTGGCCTACTTCTCTTATAACCCTTGTGGGGGCCCTTGTGGCCCCAGAGCAGCTGCTAAGGCTTGGGCTTGGAGCATGTTCTGTTGTAGTCTTGTCTGTCGGGTCGACTCGGCTGTCATTCTCGAGCATTAAAAGCTTTAAAAGCCATTTTTTGCCAATTCCTGTAGGGAAGTTTGGGGATACTCCTCAGCCTTTTAAATTTTTTTTCTAATATCCGGCGCTGACTGAGAAATGAAGTGGGTGGGGAGGCAGGAGTCTGGCAAGACTGAGTATAAGAAGAAACTGGAGAAGATTTGGGGGCATTAGGCCAGTGTGTAGGTTGAGGCATTGGGGGATGGGGGGGGCAGTAGGAGGAGGGGAGGACAGGAAGGAGGGTAAGGAGGAGGAATTTGGTCTTAAGATTTGTGGCCGCAGAGGTGGGGGTTGGGTAGGTAGAGTTGGGGGCGGGGAGTGGGGAGGGTCAGTGTCTCTAGCAGTGAATGGAACATGTGGCCCCATAGGAGGGGGCTGAGCAGGTAGAGTTCAGGGGGAGTGGGGGAGGGGCCAGTGTCCCTGGCAGCTTGGTCAGAATGGAATTTTAGGATTCCAGTTCCCAGATAGGCGGGACTCTGGAGGCGCCATGACCCTAGCCAACAAGACCGGTGCTGTGAGACATTGGCCCCTGCAGGGAGGGCGAGAACGCAGAACCCAAAAACCGTGGACGTAGGGCAGTTCCATCGAATTATACAGATAGCCCCGATTTGAATGTCTTTTGTGGAAGGCCCCACAGAGGCGTTTGGGCATCAGGCTTTTGAGTGGCAAGTGCTGTTTCTCCAGTCTATGCCGAGGACCTGAAGTCTAGCACAATGCGTCCGCTGTGGTAAGTCTTGGGTCAAAAGGGGGGGGGGGATTCCCTTCAACAGAACATTTTCTGGAGAAGGGGTCCCATGGAACAAAGGCAGCCCTCTGCACCAGAAAGGGTCGGGTGGAGCAGAGGCAGCCTTTTGCTCCAGAACGGGTTGGGAGCCTGGTGCGGCCATGTCTTTGGCCGGACACCCCAAAAAATAAAGAGGCCCTAGGCTTCCTAGGCAAGGACTTGGAAAGGAAACTTACCCAGCGGGGAGCTGATCTCAGTCTGGCAGAGAGCAGGTGTCGGGGAGAGGAGTGTTTTCCCACCTCGAGGCCCTGGACCAGTGGGGAAAAATCAGCGCCCCCTCGGTGGAACCCCCAGATGATAAGTCTTTTCACCCTGAAGGCCTCTCTGCCAACACAGCAGTCCAAATTAAACTGAATCAGACTGAATTGGAACAGCCCAGGTTTAATGGGTAAAGCATTCCCCGGCCCCTCAGAGAGGAGACTGGGAGGAGAGACCAGAAGAACCAAATGTCTGTTTGGGGAATGCAGCTTGTATACCCTGTGGGAGTGGTCTTGAGCCTCTCTGGGGGAGGAGCTGTGTTTGGTGGACTTTGAAGGGGTAGGTTTGGGGAAAGAGAGGGGGGAGGGGAGTTGAGGTGGCTCTTCCACCAGAACATTCCAGACTCTGGATATACGGATGCCAGGGTGCCAGGGGTTGAAGTGGAGCTCCCACCCAAACACTAAACACCTGTTTGTTCTCTGTGTAATGGCAAGATTTTCCTCCTGCCCGCTAGTCTCTCGCAAATAGTCCTGGCCATGTCCAGTCTGCTGGGTTTTTTGTTTTGTTTTGTTTTGTTTTTTTGTTTGTTTTTTGTTTTTTTTTTTCCCTCTGCTCTGGAGGCCTCTGGATATTCTTTCTCTTACTCACAATAAACCCCACCACCACCATGGAGTGGCCATTTTGGTGGGTTTTTTTTTTTTTTTTTACTGATCTGTCACTTACAATGTAAAATTGGGATCTGATCGACCATGTGCTCAGATGGACTCTGGAAAGTAGGTACAGGTGATCTCATTCACACACTGGCATTTTGGTTCTGGCAGCAGCACCATACAACAGCAGAAAAATTTTATATTTTTATCTATTTGTTTTGCAGTGCTAAGGATAGAAATGAGAATCTAGCACATGCCAGACCAATATTTTACCACTGAACTACACCCCAACCCTCACATCTTTTAAAGAACATGAAAGAGAAAGGTAAAATACTGCCCGCCGCCGCCGCCCCGCGCCCCCCCACCCCCCACCATAATTTATGCCCTTTGTACGGGTGGTGGCTGCACATGCCTTTAATCCCAGCACTTGGGAGGCAAAGGCAGGTGGATCTCTGTGAGTTCCAGGCCAGCCTGGTCTACAAAGTGAGATCCAGGACAGCCACAGCTACATAGAGAAACCATCTTGAAAAACAAACAAACAAAAATATATGCCCTCTGGTCAGAAGGGGGCAGGAGAGGACAGAAAACAGTGTGCTCCTCCAGCACCCCCAGGATACAGTTTCTGCATCTTGTCAATACATTTTCATCATCCTAGAAAGTTCCCTCGTTTAAAAAAATATTTAATATTTTTATGTTTATTTATTTTATGTATATGTTTTGCCTACATGCTTGTCTGTGCACCATGTGCATGCCTGCTGCCAGAGGTCAGAAAAGGATATCAGAATCCCTGGAACTGGAGTTACAGATAGTTGTGAGCCACCATGAGGGTGCTGGGAATCGAACCCGGGTCCTCTGGGAAGAGCAGTTGTTATGAGGAATCCACCAGAGATGACCACTCAGACACAGTTTGTAGACAATTGAAAGTCTTTATTCCAGCTGGCTGGGACTTCACTCAGGTATTCAGGGATCCAGGTGTAGCCCTGAGTGTCCAGAGCACAGGTTATTTGAAGCAAAAACCACACGAGGGGGAATATGTAGAAGCAAGCAGTTTAACAGAAGCTAAGCTAAGCAGTTAGCTGGAGGGGGTTCTGCATAAGCAGGCAGTTTATCAGAATAAAGATAAGCTAGCTTGGGCATCTTGACCTCTGCTCTCAGAATAGAGTTGGGTAATTTTCCAGGGCATTCTCCATCACAGAGATCAAATTCTAGCTAAAGCTGAAATGGCCTCAGCAAGAATACAAGATGGAAGAACCTCCACACTGCCTCTCTGTCTCACAGAAAGTACTCTTAACCGCTGATTCATCTCCAGCCTCCACTCATGTATTTTTAATGGTCAACCGCATTCCTGACCTTGGCAACCACTTATCTTTTTAAATTACTTATCTGTTTTACTTTTTAAAAAAGTGGCATAGAAATGGTATAAAAAATGCACATTCATCCAAGTATGTTTTCAGCTTCACTCGATAAAAATGCTAAGGACTAAGATGGCCGGGGTTGTGGTTCAGTGTTTTTTGTTTTTTTTTTTTTTTGTTTTGTTTTGTTTTTTGTTTTTTTTTTACAAAGAACAGTCAAATTCTTTTCCTCCACGATTTTACCATTTGACAGTCGCCAGCAGTGTGTGAACACTCCAGCAGTGACCAGCAGTGTGTGAACACTCCAGCAGTGACCAGCAGTGTGTGAACACTCCAGCAGTGACCAGCGGTGTGTGAACACTCTAGTAGTGACCAGCGGTGTGAGAGCACTCTAGCAGTGACCAGCAGTGTGTGTGAACACTCTAGCAGTGACCAGCAGTGTGTGTGAACACTCCAGCAGTGACCAGCAGTGTGAGAACACTCTAGCAGTGACCAGCAGTGTGTGAACACTCCAGCAGTGACCAGCGGTGTGTGAATACTCTAGTAGTGACCAGTGGTGTGAGAGCACTCTAGCAGTGACCAGCAGTGTGTGTGAACACTCCAGCAGTGATCACCAGTGTGTGAACACTCCAGCAGTGACCAGCAGTGTGTGAACACTCCAGCAGTGACCAGCAGTGTGTGAACACTATAGCAGTGACCAGCGGTGTGAGAGCACTCTAGCAGTGACCAGCGGTGTGAGAGCACTCCAGCAGTGACCAGCGGTCTTTGCTCTTGGGTCTTTGCATTCTAGTTCTTAGGATTGTCAGAGTTTTGTTTTTAGCGATTCTAGCAGGTGTGTAGTGGTTTCTCATTTTTATTTTAATATCCATTGAAATTGGTAATTCTCCTTAATAAGATTTGTTTGGAGACACAATATTTCAAGGCACTGGAATTGTTTCAAGAAAAGTAGATCTGGGGTCCCTGATGGAAAATACAATGGGAACAGTTATCTAGACAACAATGTAGCTACTTCTTCCCTCGGGTCCAAAGAGAGCAGGAAGAGGACAGAAAATGATGTGTGCTTCCCCGCCCCACACACCCTACCCCAGCCTATCCCACCCCGCCAGTTACCACTCCCCAGCATTTGCATGCACTACTGTTTATAGTATTGTGGGAAAGCCTTTCCCCTTGAATCTTCTTGGCTATTACATTGTGACATTTGACTTCCCCCAAATGATCTATGCGAACTGATTCAATGTCAAACCTTGTCAAATATTATAAAACCCTCCCCTGCCAAAACATAATTATCCCACTCTAAGACCCAAACCACCCTAACCCAGTTTCTGTTGCTGGATCCTTGCTAAGTCCGTTTTCTGGGATTAAGGTCAGAGCTTGTGTGAGAACTATGGGCAGCTGAGCTAGGTAAAAACCCACATCTTCCTAGTCTCTGATTTTTAGGGCTGACAGACTGCAGATCTTTGTGTGTGTGTTTGGGGGGAGGGCAGGGGGCGGGCTGGAGTGGCAGGTCTGCTTACTCCTAGGTGACTACAGGCCCTCCTCTCTAGGGCTGAGGCTGCTCAGGCGAAGCACTGCACAAATCTTCTGGGGTTGAGGCTGCAGTGTCCCCCCAAAGACATATTCCAGCCTGAGGCCCTGGCTCCCTTCTGGTAATTGAAACCGAAAGGTCCTGAGGAGGGTAGCAAACATCAGGAAGAGCTCCATTCTGGCCAGCTGTTCCCCAGGACACACCCGATGCCCTGCAGGCAGAGGGGAAGGTCAGAGGGTAGCCCGGGACTGTGTCTGTCCCAATTACCTTCCCACCTACCACTCCAGGACCCAGCACTGTGCCTGGTACCTGCAGAGAAGGGCAGGAAGGCCTCGTTGGCCACAAAGTTTCCATCCTTGTCTAGGAAGTGGCCAGGGTTGAACTGTTGAGGGGTCTCCCAGCACTCGGGGTCATACAGCACAGAGGCCAGATTGGGCAAGATGATGGTGCCCTGCAGAGAAGAGCTGGTGTAGCTCGTGGAGGCTCAGACTGCCCAGGACCCAGCTTTGGCCTGGGGCTAAAGTAACTGCAGTCTATGGGTGGGGGTGGCCAGGGTGCCCAGGACCCAGGGAGATGTAGCAGGCAGACCCACAGTGGCCCGCCCTCCAGGCACACACCCACTAAGGAGGTGAGTCTCATGCCTCTGGATTCATGGCTGCCCTCCATGGGGGAAGGGAAGAAAAGAATGGGGAGATTGAAAAGGTGTGGGGGAGCGGAAGATCAAGTGTTGGAGAGACAGAAAATGTAGAGCCATAGATGGAAACTTGATGGGTTAGTGCTGGGGAGAGGATACCACGGATATGTCCTCACCTTCACCTCCACCGTAGCCCTACTTGTGACCCTTACTCACCCTGCAGCCCTAACCCCAGTGCCCCCTCTGTCTCACAAGTGAAATGGATGTGTGACTGGACAGAGAGTCACACTGAGCAAGGGGGAGCAGCAAGGGCCAAAGGCTTCAGCCCAAATAACCTATGGTCCTTTCCATGTGGGCCCTGGGCTAAAGGGAAACCCCAGTTGCAGCTAGGGATACAGCTCGGTGGTCTGGACCTTGCCTAGCATGCACTAGGGCCTTAGTTTAACCCTGGAGTCCCAGCATGGGAAGGAAAGGGGGGCAGGGGAATAAGAAGGGAGGCAATGAAAAGGTCCAGGCAAAGAAGAGTGGGGGTTAGTTATGGCCCTAGGTCTTCGGATACTCAGCTTCAGGATTCTGGTGAAGGCTTCCTACCCTATGGCTTATTTCTCAATTCCATAGAACTAGGCCAAATATCCCATGGGCACCAGGAGACAGACTGCAGGATTCTTGGTTTTGACAAGGAGAGCTTTAGTTTTAAAACGAAACCAAAACAAAAACGTCTGAAGAATTTGAACTCTGCATCCCAAGCAAACACTGATGGAGACTGCAGAGGGAGCTGACTTTGCAAGGGTTCCAGCAGGTGTGCGCTGTTGCTGCACTACCTGGGCTGAGGGACGAGTCCGGGCTGAGGCCATCTGGACCAGTAAGACACCCAGACCTGCTCACTCGGTGACTACACAGAGGTGCTGGGGAGGCACGTGTTCCCATTAGTGCCTGAGTAAGCTGCACATTTTCCCTTACAGTGCTGGGAATCTCCCTGGGTCTCTGCCTGAAATTAAATAGCCAGATGCATTGTGATCGCCAACCCCCCTCCCGCCGTGGTGTTGGGAAATAAACCCAAGGCTTCACTCACATGCACTCTACCTCTAAGCCACACACCTCAGCCAAATCATCAATTCTTGTTCAACAGCTGAGTCCTCTCTCTTGCCCAACTCAACAGTTCTTAATAATCACCTTCAGATGAAGGGACATTTGCAAAGAGGCTATGGTCTCTCATGTGCCCCATCCCAAATGACATCTGGCGCCTTGCAAAGCACAGACAGATCTTGGTTCGTGGAGCAGCAGTCAGAACACCCCATATCCACACATAGAAGGCCAACATGACTTTCCCCCGGAACCATCTGCCTCCTGGGGCCTCTATTCTAGCCTGTCCTCGGGAAATGGCAGTTTGAAGCTCGCCATCGCTTAGAATGTCTGAGCAGAGACAACTTGAAGAGCATCCGTGTGCTGGGCCCGTTGCTCTTACTGTCTCTCAGTTGTTGAAACGGCGTGTTGAGTAGTGTTAACTGTCAACTCAACAAAATCTGGAATGACCTGGGCGGTGGGCCTCCAGCTTGGCTGTGGGGGATCTTGATTACATTAGTTGAGGTGAATAGACCTAACCACAGTGGGTAAGGTAACACCATTTCCTAGGCAAAGGACCCTGGGCTGTGTAAGGGTAGAAAAAGCAAGCTGGGCACTACCGTGCATTGGTTCATTGCTCTCTGCTCCCGACTGAGTATAATGTACCAGTTCGCTCAGGTTCCCAATGCCTTGGCTTTCCCTCAGTGATGACCACGTCCATCTCTGCAGTCCCTAGTTTTGATTTTTGAGACAGGATCTCATGTAGTCTAGCCTGGCCTCGACTCTGTAGCTGAAAATGACCTGGAACTCCTGATGCTCCTGCCTCTATTTCCTGAGTTCTGGGATTACAGGTATGTACTATTAACTTTTATTTGTTGGCTTATTGTTCTATTATTGGCTATTAAACCTAGGGCCTTGTGCACGGTAGGACTACATAAAATATGTGTGGACGACAAACACTGGAAAGAGGTATCTTAAAATACCCCTGAACCACCGGACACTTTAAGATTATAAGTGACCACATCCTGCCATAGTCACATTCCCCAGTGCCACAGGTGACTGAATGACGGCTAATTGTCAGGTTGACAGAAGCTGGGGCAAGTGGCTGTCTGGGCAGGAGTGCTTTCTGCAGGTGCTGAGTCTGGCATGGGCCCGTTCCAGGCTACTTACCTTGGGCACGTAGTAACCGTGCATCCAGGTAGAAGTCACACACTGACGCACAGCACCTACAGCCACAACGCTGCTAAGACGCTGCACCTCGTGGAGGACAGCTCGGGTGTAGGGCAGCCGTTCTCGATCCTCATAGCAGATGGCCTGCGAAGTGCCCAGCACCTCATCCAGCTCCTGCTGCACTCTCTCTGTAGATGGCTCAGTAAGGGTCTCGGGAAGATGCCCAAGCCCCACCCCATCCCACTGGACACCTCTACCCAGTTTTCCACCCAGAGACAGCTGCTGAAGTTCACAGCCCGAGGTCATACCCCCACCCCACCTCCAGCTGTTCCATGGGAGAGGCCCCGGATGTGAGTCTCATCACCTAGGAACCGTTGTCTTCATTTGACATGTGAGGACACCAGGCCTCCACCGGGCAGGGACGTTTGCCCTCACAGCTGGTTACAGTCTGGTTTGTTCCTTGGAGAACTCCAGCTACCTTTGTTCCTCACAACTGTGATCTTAACGTTAACCTGGCACTTGGCAGGTGCTGAATCATTACCAAATGAGTGAAGCCACACTTCCCCAGCTGCACCAGTTGTGAGAGGCAGAATGATTTCCCAAGGTCATGGAGCAAGTCACAGGCTGGCAACTGAAATCCCTCATGTCTGACTCAAATCTGTCAAGGTCCCTGTGCCACAGAGATGAGAACAGGACCCTCCCCCATGGCCCCAGAACAGAGTGATGGGGCATGAAGCAGGGTAGAACTGAGGGCAGCCTACCCTGGACGGCTCCGTGATGGACCAGGTGTATGAGTGCCCAGTGCAGTGTGGTAGCCGTGGTGTCGGTACCGCCCAGAAACAGGTCAATCACCACTTGGATCAGGTTCTCCTCGTTGAATGTGGAGACAGGGTCAGCCATGGCCTGGTGGGGTGGGGGAAGGAGCAGCCTTGGCTCTAAGGGTTCCTTGTGCACAGCCCTGGTGTCTTCCTAAGATCTGACTTGTCCCAAGACTTAGAGGACCAGAGCTCCTTGAGGGTGAGACCCCTGGGAGGGAGGGCCTGAGGGCCGGGACTGGCTTCCATGGGGGACTGCTGTGGGGTTCCGCCCCCTCCATCTATACCCTCTACTTCGCAGCCTACCGTCTGTAGAGAAGCCAGCTCTGGCCTGGAAAGACCCTTTCTTAACCCAAGTGTCCAGGTGCCCGAAAGTTTGCAGAATGAGTCAAACGTGAGAAACAGAGCTCATGGCTGAGAAATGAGGTACACCGCAGGAGCACAGGCTCCCAATCCCTGCGCTCCAGGCTAACCTTGGTGATTTGTGACAGGTAGCAGTTGATGAAATCCTTGGGGGCCTCAGGTGCCCTGAGCTTGTGCCTGATGATTTCATGGCGGATGAAGCCCTTCACAGCCTCATGGTACCGAAATATCTTCTGGTGGGGCCCTGAGAGGTAGCGGAGGGCCCAGGGAAACATGTCGTATAGCTACAGAGAGAATGGTCCACTCAGAGCCTACTCAGGCACCAGTCCCGAGTCAGGACAGCTGAGCACTGTACTGGAGGCTCCAAAATGCGGTAGGTCTCTGACTTAAAAAGCTCAGGGCTGAGCAGAGTGTGGTAGCCCATGCCTTTAATCCCAGCACTCGGGAGACAGAGGCAGGAGGATCTCTGTGAGTTCAAGGCCAGCCTGGTCTACAAAGCAAGTTCTAGGATAGCCACGACTCTGTTACACAGAGAAACTCTGTCTTGATAAACAAAACAAACAAACAAAGCTAAAAAAACTCAGGGCTGCCTTTTATGTGGAGAGCCCCAAATTGTCTAAACAGAAATGAGAGCCTGGGGAACCCAGAGTCAGACCCAGCCACACCTCCTGCCTGTGTTTACCCTCCCAGCCAGACCCTGGCTGAGGCTCCTGTCTGACTTGGATCCAGATATTCCCATGGCCTGCATACCAGCCTCCCCAAAAGCCAATTACCCGGCGCCAAACAGTGCTGGCGAAGACTAGGCCTAGGTTGATGGCTTGAATTAGTTCCAGGAAGATGGGCTCCTCCGAGAGGAGGTGATGGCCAAACACCAGGGCCCCGATAACTCTCGTTGTGGATCGAACAATAGGAGCCTGGGGGTCGAAGGGTCTACCTGTGAGGAGAGGGGCAGGGCTCAGCGGGAGGAGGCACACAGCTCTGCCTCAGCCTTCATCCAGCCACGAACACTGCCGTTCCTTTACTTAACCCATTCCCACACCTCACACAGGCGCCTGCCAGGCGCTCCCCAATACCTCTGTGAGCCATGTTCTGTGAAAGACTGTGAGAGGCTGGTTAGACACATCAAAGGTGCAGGCATGTCACTGCTGGGAAGAAGGTGGGGTGGGACAGGAACTAGCTGTGCCTAGGATTCAGGGAGAACTTTGTTCTCCCCAACACAGGGTTTCTCTGTGTGGCCCTGGCTGTCCTGGAACTCACTCTGTAGACCAGGATGGCCTCGAACTCAAGAGATCCACCTGCCTCTGCCTCCTGAGTACCGGGATTAAAGATACGCACCACCACCACCACCCAGATTTCAGGGAGAACTTTTTAAGTCTTTTGTGGCCTGGAAGGGTGAGTATCGGTTCCCCACAGAGAAGGCAGTGTTGTGGCCTCTCAAAGTCCAGAAGGAAGATCAGCATTTGCACAAGGCTGGCAGGATGAAAGGCCCTAGGTGTTGACTGAACACGTCTGGCTTGCCACTTACTTAGGTATTCTTAGGCCTGTGTCCACTCACCTTGGGGAAACTCGAAGTCAAAACCACTAGTAATATTCTTAGGTTTCAGGGACATAATACACACACGCACACGCACACGCACACACACACACACGCACACGCACACGCACACGCACGCACGCACGCCTCTACAGGGATATGCATGAGTGCGGAGGGACAGGGCGGGCTTGCCCTGGCCCACTTCCTCTCACCCTGCTCCTGGCGGAACACCTTAACCAGTTCTGCCGCCTCACGCTGCAGCTGCAGTTCCAGCGCCTGCTTGCCAAGGCCCAGCTCTCGAAGAGTCGTCAGACAAAAGCGTCTCTGCTGCCGCCACGTGTGCCCATTGCTGCAGATAACACCTGGGCCCAAGGAGGGAGAGAGGATGGTCGCCCTCCCCCCACCCTGCCAACTGCCACCTCAGGCAACTCCACCAGGCCTAGAAAGCAGACTTTCAAATAACCTTCCCAACCTGCGCAGGGCTGCTGCTCTGACCAAGAGAAGAGGGGCATTGTGGGGTGGTGGTCAGTGAGCCTAGGGTTCTTAGGGTGGGCTCAGATATGTGTGTCCCCAGCTCTCCAGTCTGATTCTGCCCCAAGTCCCCACAGAAGTGAAGGAGGAAAAGAAGGAAGGAAAACAGGGAGGCCTAAGGGGAGGACAGGAGGGCACTTTCTGAGACGGCACAGTCATGGGTTTTCACAGGTATTCTGGACGGCTTATTCTCCCACACCTGGGGAAGTGAGAGCAGTTTCCTAACTAAAGACGAGCACATTGAGGGTCGGAGCATGAAACTGACTCGCTCAAGGCCATGAGGCCAGGAAAGGGCTAAGCTGGGCTTGGATGCAGGTCTTCTTCACATCTCCCTCACATGGAGGGGTTTGAGTATGTCTTCCTGGTAACAGCCCTGTCTGTTCACGGTTCTCAACAATCCCTGCCCTCTTGAATGCAGTGATGTATAACCTCATAGATCTGCCCTTCCCTCCCCATAGGAAGGGCACTCACCTTTTTCTCCAAACAGGTCTCGGAAGAATGGGGTGAGGGGCCTCCCCGAGAACTGTTCTGAGTTGGAGACCAGTGCCTCCTTCACGGCCTGGAAGCCGCTGAGCACCACAATGGGTGTGGAACCCAGCCACACAGTGAACACGTTGCCGTGAGTCTGAGCCAGCTGTGGAGAGACCAGGCATCTCACGGTTGTACATGAAGCCTCCTGGCCTCACTTGCTGGGATCACCCTCTTGGCATGAATCCCTTCCTTCCTGCACCCAACCCTCAACTTCCGGTGTACCTCCTCAGAGCACTTACCCACTCCTCAGGAGCCAGCCCAGGGGCACAGACTCCCTGGAGTTGGGGCTCGGCGCTCACACCCCATCAGTCCTGGGCATGGGTGTGTTCTGGTACTGTACGTGATATAAACAGCTATACTGCAGGAACCCCCCATTCTCCCACCCACTTCCTGCGGTCCTTGGACTCCATTTTACAACCTCTGTATGCCCCTGCATTTGGCAGGTGAAGAAACCGAGGCTCACAGCTTCAGAGCTGACAAGTGACAAGACCAGGATCTCCCCATCCCCACATCTGGCCCTAAATCTTGCTTCTACCTCCAATGTCCCTAGGCTGAGAAGATGAAGTTCTTCTGTCCGTCCCTTTAGGGCCTCATGCTTGTGGTCCTGATCCCTACCTGCGACAGTGTCTCTGGGTGCAGCTGAAAGTTCAGTTGCCATAAATTCCCAAGGAGGGGGAAAGGGAAAGGGCCTGGAGGAAGGTGGCTCCTTTTCCAGCAGAAGGCGGCAAGCTTCAGGAGCAGGAAGGAACCAGCCAGGAAAGCCAACCCACCGAACAGGGAGAACATGTCTGCGGCCCCTGTGCCTCTTCTCCTTCCCTCTGCTCCCCAGTCACAAATCAGGCCCCCTCACTGTTGTCTCCCCTGGCTTTTATGCTCTCAGGCTGCTTGGAGATGGGAGGCAGACCAGCGAGCAAATCCACTCGGTCACACTACTCACACAGCCACGTCACTCAGCAGGGCCGCAGGGCTCTAGCAGGGGACAAGTTGCAACCAGCCTTGCCGATGCCCCACATGGCTCCATCTTGGGGAGGCTCCACTCAGCCCCTGCTCAAAGGGTCTGTTAACTGTCCGTTAGCCGAAAGGACGGAAGATTAACCACGAACGGCAGCATCTCCTCTGGGGAGACACTGCTCCTTCAGGATATGACTAAAGCTGGGCTCTTGTGCCTGCTTTCCACCCAGGGTCACAGCAGCTTCTGAATCTCTCCAGCCTGCCTGTCTCCACCTGTTCTGTCCTCTGCTCAGCATGGCCCTTCACCTGTCCGGATCCTCACGTCTGTCAGAAGTCAGGGTCCGGAGCCTTTGGTTTACTTTTGACTGTCCTGGGAGTGGACTTCTGGGGTTCCCTTGCCTCAGTTTCTCATGTGGGCTGGAGATGTACACTAGCGTTAGCTAACTCCCTCTCAGAACTGTCACACCAGAGCCCAGCAACAGAACAATGCCACACTTTGTGAAAACTGAGGATCTCTTAGTCAAGAGACTATTGGCAATGGAGCATGGATGGGTAGGGCATCCAGATAAAAGGTGAGCCACAGTGGGAGTCCCTGCCACTCCAGGCCTCAGTCTCAGAAGATGGAAGAGCCCTGGAGATGGACCGTGGTGGTGGCCACACAATGATATGACAGCACTCACTGCCACTGAATCATACTTTTTTTGTTTGTTTGTTTGTTTTTGAGACAGGGTTTCTCTGTGTAGCTTTGTGCCTTTCAGGAACTCACTCTGTAGCCTGCCTCTGCCTCCTGAGTGCTGGGATTAAAGGTGTGCGTCACTACTGCTGGACTGAATCACACATTTAAGCGTGCTAAAATTTATGGTATGCATAGTGTTTTACTACATTTCTAGTATTACTTTATACTTTCCTTGAGAATGTCATACATACATACTTTTTTTAAAAAAAGCATACCTATCCCTACTCTCACCTTCCATCTTCTCCTGGTACCTCCAAACAACTCCATGTCCTTTTAAAAATGATTTTTTTTTTTTTTTGGTTTTTTTCGAGACAGAGTTTCCCTGTGTAGCTTTGCACCTTTCCTGGAACTCACTTGGTAGCCCAGGCTGGCCTCGAACTCACAGAGATCCACCTGGCTCTGCCTCCCTAGTGCTGGGATTAAAGGCGTGTGCCACCACCACCCGACTAAAATTGATTTTTTTTGATTAACCTACTGTGTCCAATTAGTGATGCTCATGTGTGTGTGGATGTGTGACAGACTCCGGTGCATAGGTATCCTGACAGTGGTCACACTCCCAAAGAAACGATTCCCCTGCCATCAGCTGCCAATAACTCAACTAGAAGTGGCCCGTATTCATGCTGGAATGGCTGGATTGCGCAGGTCGCCACAGCTGTGATGAGGTCATGACTGCAGTAGTCACGCATGTCTAGAAGACACAGTTCACAGCACGCCAGCTCTTAAAATCTTTCCACCTTCTCTTCTATGCTGTTCCCTGGGCCTTGAGGGGTAAGGGGCTGATACAGATGTCCCGTTTAGGGTTGGGCACTCACCAGTCCCTTGTTCTTAGCACTTTGGCCAGTCACGAGCCTTTGCGTCAGCTGCTGCCCCCGGGGTGGGGTGTGGGGGTGGGGAGAAGCTTCTCTGATTAATGTAGTTTGGTTTGGTTTTGAGAAGGAATCTCAGGTAGCCCGAGCTGCCCTCAGATTTGCTACATAGAAGATGAGCCTCCTAGTTCCACCACCCAAGGGCTGGAATTGCAAGTGTGTGGAATTGCTACATTTTTTTCCTTTTTGAGACAATGTATGTAGCCTAGGCTACTCTCAAACTCTAAATAGTTGAAGTGGGCCTTGAACTCCTGATCTGCTTGTCTCTACCTCCCCAAGTGCTGGAATTGCAGGCAGTGCAGCCATGGCAGGCTTTGTATTACAATTTTCAAAAGATCAGGAGGCCAAACTGGGAGGAAACTGGAGTCCTATAGATGGGTAGACTTATAGCAAACCCATGCAGCCTCCTGTGCCCAGGACTTCCCTGGCATCTCCACCTCTGGGGGCTCTGGCTCCAGGTTCTCGACTGGATGGAGAACAATGTTCAACTCGCTGGTCTACTGGGAGATGAGCTGAGATATAGTGAGGTGTGGAAACACTGTACAAACAGTTAACACTGACTTCATGGACTGAGCTGCCCTCCGCTCACAAGTCCTGCTTCCCTTCCAGGAAATGTTTCTCGAGAGACTACAGGTCTTCACTGGCTAAACTGGCACATTTGGGAGGCTGAGGCAGGAAGATTGTGAACTGGAGGCTACTCTGAGCTACATACTGAACCCCTTTCTAAAAACAAAACAAGGAAGAGACTTCCCTCTGAGGCCTTCCTGGGTGGATTTCACCACTTCCTTACGCTGCAGGTCTCCCACAGCGCCCCTGGCCTCATTCAGGGTTAACCTCAGGCTCTGTCAACCTTGCCTGTCCGCCCCAGTTTTTTACAACGTGGCCAGCTCAAGGGATAGATAGTATCAAGTTTCCTTTTCTTTGGGACTGTGTCAGAGGTGGTTTATTTTAAGTCACTGAGTGATACACTTACTGAGGAGGGACCTGGTAGTCCGAGTCCCTGGCTCCCGGTGCACTGTTCTACACGAGAACACGGCAGTCCTTTCATGTGACAGCCTCCTCCTGTCCCACTGCAACGAGAACGCCTTGAGCCTAAGACTTGTTCTCAACTGTACTGTCTGGCCATGGCCCAGCACACAGTGCCAGCATTCAACTCAACTTTCATGCTGGCAGTCTGGGGGTGCCATGAGGGGTCCTGCGGAAGGACATCAGAGTTTCATCAGAAGCTTTAGTGTAATGAAGATGTCCATGCTGCTGCTGAGGGGATGACTGGCTCTAAGGATAGAGGTGAGGTACACAGATGGCTCTGCCATATGCCTGCATGTTCTACCTGGGCACCATCTATTCAGCTATATGGAGCAGGCATGTTTCTCAGAGCCTTCTCACATGAGATACAACATTTAAAGGCTTTTCTCTGAAGGTGGAAAACCTATCACTCTACTGGGAAACGTCACCCCCAACCTTCCTTAGTATGTTGACCTGTGGCAGGCTTCCTCCCTCTCTAGCCAAAGGTTACAGTGTTCTGCCCATTGGGAAACATGTCTGCCCAACCCTCCCAAGTGTGTTAACCTATGGCTGGCTTCCTCCCTCCTCGCCCAAGGGATACAGTGTTCTGGATGCTGGGAAACATGTCTGGCCAACCGTCCTTAATTAGTATGTTGACCTGTGGCAGGCTTCCTCCCTCCCTAGCCAAGGGTTACAGTGTTGTGGCTGCTGGGAAACAAGTCTGCCCAACCCTCCCAAGTGTGTTGACCTGTGGCAGGCTTCCTCCTTCCCTTGCCCAAAGGTCACAGCGTTCTGGCTGCTGAGGGCTGGACTCAGTTTCTAAAACAGAGACACACCCAGCACGCTGGGCCTCCAGATTCCGGAGATGGCAGGCAACAGGGACAGGGAGGCCCCAGGAACAAAAGCCTTTATTACTCAGCCTCAGTGACTAAGCACTGGCCACAAGGTTCTCTTTTAAAAGACTCCCCATGTAGCAGGGGGCTGACGTAGGTACAGCTGCCAGCAAGTTCTACCAAGCCCTTGGTGGAGTCTTAGCTGTCATTGCTACCCAGGCCATGGGGCTATTTTCTTTTTAGAATTCTGCAACAAGAATGGACAAAACTCAGACTTCCTCCCATGCCATCACTCTAAAAACTTGCAGTAAAACAAGAGCCCTTTTTGAGGCATCCACGTATATTTCCAAACTATTTCTACCTGAAGTACTGGGAAGGATGTTTCACGTCTACTTAAACTCAGCGAGGCGATGCCACTTGCAAGAGGAGGGAAGGCTGTCACTCAAACCCAGGTCTTCTGTCTCTAATTCAGTGTTCTCTCTTCATGGCTGCCTCCAGCTGGGGCAGAGGAGGCCCTGAACCAGCACTGGTAAAGGGAACTCCTGATGACGTAGAGGAGCCAAGAGTCTACCATGCTTTTGGAGTTCTAATCCAACCATAGAAGACTCTCGCAGGCTGCTGCCACTAGACAACCCTCCTGTGAGCAGCTGCATCCAGAATCTCTCGTCTGGTGCCGGGAGGTGCAGGGTCCTGGGGATGACCACTCCTTCCTCTCTGCCTACAGACTCAACCAAGGGTCCCTTCCATGGCACTAGATAACAGTGGACATGGAAGATTACAGCCTCAACCATGGCAACAGAGTCTCTTCCCTCTACAGATTGTCTCTTACCATAGAGACCCCCAAGCCGCCCCCCCCCCACCAAGCAGGAAGGGAATCGATAGAGGAGGTACAAAGGCAGAGGAATAGGCAGAGATCCCTATGGACTCCTAACTTAGGAAAGGACAAACCCAGACCATATCTGGTCTGTGGACTTTATGGCCAATGCTTTCTTTGCCTCTCAAACACACTCAAAAACACTACCACACCAACACCGAGTGTCCGGCTGTAGAGTTTGGGAACATGCCGTGAAGCCTGCCAGCCTGCTGTGAATTCAGTGCTGAGACTCTTACAGGGTGTTTCAGTGGAATTTCAAACTCACTATTGAAAAAAGGGACCCAAAACAACAAAAGGCTTCTCCATCAGGCTATGCTCCAAACTGTATGAGCTCAGGGCTCAAAACAAAATTCATGTCTGAAGGTATGGAGAGGAGTCACCAACATTCTCCTTAACAATAGCCAATCCTTCCCACAGTGCTTTCTGCTGCTGAAGAATTCCTGGGCTTGGGGGCTGGAGAGACGGCTCAGCAGTCACAGTACTTTCCCGGCGGATCTGAGTTCAATTCCCAGCACCCATATTGGGCAGCTTACAACTGCCCCTAACTCTGGCTCTGAGGATCTGAAACCCTCTTCTGGTCTGGAATCAGATTCTGAAAATGGATTGGACTAGGTATGGTGGTCCCGGCATAGGATGCGATCATCACATCTTTCCAAGGTATCATTCTGTGTAGCCCTGGCTGTCCTGTAACTCACTCTATAGACCAGGCTGGCCTCGAACTCAGATTCAACCGCCTCTGCTCCTGAGTGCTGGGGTTAAAGGCGTGTGCCACCACCGCCTGGCAAGGTGTCCTTTCTTTCAGCCAAACATTGCTTTGCCTAACTAAATACAAATGCCAGTATAAATGGTACACAGCTGACCCAGCCCTGCATCTCCACTCATGTGGGCAAGGATGGGCACAGAGGTGTTTTTGTCTCCAGTGCTAAACAGTGCCTGGCATTGATTGGATGTTCAATAAATATTTCTCAATAAATATTTTTTTTGGCAGTGGGGAGAAAGAACATACTAGGGATCCAAGTACTGGGAAACTATGAGAGCAGAAAGTGGGAATGAGAAGTCAGGCAGCTGAGGGTCGTGAGGACTGAGGGGAAGCCCAGAGGGATGGGGTGAGGGGTAGGGCCCAAAGCACACTGTTCTCAGCAGAGGTCAGAATGGCTCCAGGGCAGAGGCTTGCTAGGTTCTGTCAAGGCCATAAAAATGGGCCAGAGCTGTGTCCCAACGTGAAACCAATTGTTCTATGCAAAGTCAGCATATTCACCCCAAGTATTCTGTATCCACAGGCTTACCTGGATGGTACTGGGCCTGTCTCACCTGGGCAATGGGGCTCCCCTTCAGGAAGACGCTGTACCAGAAAGCTGTGGGGACCCTGTTCTCAATCTGGGCAGCAGCTAGCCAAGCTCTCCCCAGGTGAGTCTACCTGAGGGGGAGGAAGGGAGCTTGCCTGAGCCAAGGGTCATGCTCTGCCCAGGCCAGAGGGAGATTCTGGGTACAGAGAACATTGCATGGAAAAAGGGGATCTGTCCCCCTTTCTCCTTCCTGGGACCTGAAAGTGACCTCAGCAAGATCCAGGCTTTGCAGGTCATATATACTAACATCGGTCATTCTTAGAGGCAGACGAAACTATAGACAACACCTAGTCGAGCACTGGTTCCTGATTACTGAAGCTGAGATCACAAGATGAAAGAACAGGCTGGATTTCGGGGCTCGGCTGCTCAGGCATGACTTCCGTGTGCTTCGATGTCTGTTGGAGGTACGGCCTGAAACGGCGTCTTCATTAAGTTTTATGTCATATAAGTCACACTTGTAAAATGGTTGAGAAACTTCAGTCGGTCAGCCCCAAAATGCCCAGGACAGGGTTTACCACACAGGGTTCACACAAATTGGCCAGCAGAACCCCCACAGATTGCGGCGTACCATCTCCGGGTCTGGCCCAGACACGTCCTGCTCAACATTTCACTCCCTTCCCAGATCTACAAACCAGTGCAGAGGATCCGCTGAGAACTTCAAGGTTAGAGGTTGGGAAGGTGGCTACATGAGCAGAGCCTCCATTCTATCATGGCTCATGGCTAACCGCCGAGAGTGTGGGGCCACTGTCACACTGGCAGCCTACTGCGCCAGAAACAGTAGAAATTGCCTTGAAAATATCAAATTTAGCCAGGAATGGTGCTGTATGCCTTTAATCCCAGTACTCAGGGGCTGAGGCAGACAGATCTCTATGAGTTCAAGGCCAGCCTGGTCTACAGAGCAGGCTCCTGGCCAGTCAGGGCTATACAGCGGGACACTGTCTCAAAACAAACATGCAAAAAACAAACAACTCAAATGTAAAGCCATCCAGAAAGAAAAGCTGAAACCACTTCATTAACTGACAGAACTGGACTGGGATTACAAAGTGCAGTCAGTAGCTATTTGGTCAACGGGTGTTTCCTGCCCAGTCTAAGATTTTCATCTTTCTGGTCCCAACATTCCAAACTCTTTTCTCTGCTTTTTTTCTCCCTCTTGGGTTCTATTACCTAATATACTAGGCAGCTGTCCCTTAAGATTTTGGGCGGTGGCACACACCTTTAATCCCAGTACTCGGGAGGCGGAAGCAGGTGGATCCCTATGAGTTCCGGGCCAGCCTGGTCTAGAGTGAGTTCCAGGATAGCCAAAGCTGTTACTTACACAGAGAAACTCTGTCTCAAAAACCCAAAACAAGTAAATGACATTTTTGTGAGGGTGAAATACTTGACCAACCAGCATATTTTTTTTTTCTTGCAGTTTATCTGATGGTTCAGGGAACCGAGGCAGTTTAGAGGCTGTAACTGTAACATGAAAAGGGAAGGGAGGTCAGGGCAGAGAGAGGGCAGAGGAGAGAGTGATGGTAACAGCATACAGCTCCAGGAAGTGATTGAATCTGTAGCAGAGTGTTATGGATTAGCTCAGCAGTACAACATTTTTCTGGCATTCGTGATACCTAGTTATACCTCCACCCCCAACACACATGCACCCTTCCTTCTGAAGAAGGGTCCAGAGAGTTGGAAATGAGCTGAGGGCTGCCAGTCAGGAAGCCGAGGTCAGTGGCACTATTGAAGCAAAGAATACTGTTGAGGCGCCTGGTATGTGGGACATGCACAGTGGGGTCCCTCAGCAGCTGGTGAGGGGCGGTACCAAGAAAGCCACACTCACATCTACAGGTCTGTTCCTGGACTGGAGAGGAAGGGATACAGATACAGGAGCCAGGAAAGCACTCTCTTTTGTGGAGTGAAGCAGGAGCGAGGGAGAGGGACTGAGAGATGAGAATGAATCAGAAGAAGGCTGGTGTACACCGTAGCGGCGGCAAGTGGAACAGGAAGGGGCCCCTCTGACACCGAAGGTGAACACAGCGCACAGCGACTGTGGTTTTGGTCTGGACCAGTGCTGTCGACACTTTTGCGGTAGTAGGGAGGCCCCACACCATGGAACGCTGGAGTCATAGGCCATCTGTAAAGCTAGCGCTTGAAATGTGACAGTTAGCTGGGCGGTGGTGGCACTCAGGAGGCAAAGACAGAGGCAGGAGGATTTCTGTGAGTGCAAGGCCAGCCTGATCTACAGAATGAGTTCTAGGACAGTTAGGGCCACACAGAGAAACCCTGTTTTGAAAAACCAAACCTAACCCAAACAAAGGGGGGGGGGAAGAAAAGAAAAGAAAAAAGAAAACAAATGTTACAATTTTGATTTTCCCTTCTTGAAATAGGGTCTCCCTAAGTAGCCCAAGCTGGCATGGAGCTTGAGATGCTCCTGCCTCAGACTCCCAAGAACCACCACATCCATTGAAGCACTGAATTTTTAACTTTTGAGCCATAGAGGTAAGTCCTCAAAATTTCAAGACAGCAATAATTTATTTATTTTTATGTATTTATTTTTATTTTTTATACTTTTAATTTTTATTAAAAATAGATTTTTCATACAATATATTCTGATCCTGAATTCCCATCCCGCAACTCCTCCCAGATCCTCCCCACTTCCCCACTCACCCAACTCCACACCCTTTCTTTTTCTCATTTGAAAACAAACAAGCAACAACCAATAATAACAACAAACCCAGACTAGGACAAGATAAACAAACAGGGAAAAAAGAGCCAAAGAAAAATCATAAGAAACACTTACAGAGAGAGACACACAGACTTTCACACACAGAAATCCCATAAAAACACAAAATCAGAAATCATATATATAAGCAAATGATCTCTAAGGCTAAAAAAAGAAAATCCCAGACAGAGCATTATGTTTACCTTTGTCCTATGGTACTGTACAGATAAAGACCCTCCAAAAATACCACTAACTTCGTTTTGTGTTGGCCATCTACTGCTGAGCATGGGGCCTGCCTTTAAGTGTGGTTTGTGTACCCAGGATACTCTGTTGGAGAAAGCTAATTATTCCTTTGTGAGCAGATGTCAACTGGAGATAGCCTCTGGTAAGTGACGGGGGGAGCCCGAGGGTGTGCCTAATTCCTCTCCCCGTACTGGGACCCCATCTGGGTTACACCTGTCCAGGCCCTGTGCACAACACCAACACCTGTGAGTTCATCTGTGCACCTCCTATCCTGTTTGCTTGGTTTCTTCCATCCCCACCAGCTCTTAGGATCTTTCTGCCTCCTCTTCTATAGAATTCCCCGGGAGAGATTTGATGGAGGCATCCCAGTTAGGACTGGCTGTTCCAAGGTCCCTCACTCTGTAATACCCAGTTGTTGGCCCCTGTATTTTTTCCCTTCTACTGCAGGAGGAAGGTTCTCTGATGACGACCGAATGAGACACAGATCTATGAGTCTAGCAGAATGTCATTAGGAGGCATTTTACTGCTACGTTCCCTTAGCAGCACATTTGGCTTCCCCCTAGATCCCTAGGCTATCTAGTCTCAGGTTCTTGGTCACCCAAATAGTGCCAGGGATAGGTTCCATCTCATGGAGTGGGCTTTAAATCCAACCAGATGGTAGATCGTTAACCTCACAACATTGTGCCAGTATTTCAACAGTTTATCAGGTGATTATTCAGGCAGGTCGCCATTGTAGGTCAAAGGGTTTGTAGCTGGGTTGGTGTTTACCTTTGTTCTCTGATAACATACAACATGTCTTCCAGGACCATGAACACCAGTCAGTTGGGATGAAGGATCTAGTAGGCATCAACTTGACTTTTCGTCTATCAGAGTCTGGGTATCTGGCCTTATGCTGAGGTCCTTCATCCATCTGAAGTTGAGTTTGTGCAGAGTGATAAATATGGATCTACTTGTCTTCTACATGTAGCCATCCAGTTTGGCCAGCACCATTTGTTGAAGATGCTGTTTTTTTTTTTCCTGGTGTGTATTTCTGGCTTCTTTGTAAAAAATGAAGTGCCCATAGGTGTGTGAATTTATGTCTGGGGCTTTGATTATTTTCTATTGATCATTGTGTATGTTTTTATATCAATACTATGCTGTTTTTATTTCTATAGAACTCTAGTACAACTTGAGATTGAGGGTGGCGATGCCTCCAGCAGTAATTTTATTATTTAGGATAGTTTAGCTATCTTGTTTGTGAGTGTGTGTATGTTTCCATATGAAGGTGAAAATTGTCCTTTGAATTTCTGTAATTGTAATTGTAATTTTGATAGGAATTGCCCTGAATCTGTAGATTGTTTTTGGTAGGATGGTCATTTTTACAATCCAATCCATGAGCATGGGAGATCTTTCCATCTTCTGTTATCTTCTTCAATTTCTTTCTTCAGTGTCTTAAAGATTTGATTACACAAAT
>CABHPQ010128551.1:5701-16617 GCA_902168405.1 Peromyscus aztecus | reverse complement strand
AAAAGAGAATCTCAGCCAGGTGTGGGTGGCTGATGCCTATAATCCCAGCACTCCGGGGATAACGCCAAGGGAAGACTGAGCTTGAAGCAGCCTAATGAATCCAAAGTCAGCCTGGTCTGCAAAGTGAGACCCTGTCTTAAATCTCTGCCCCCACCTCAAAAAGTCCTCTGGAGTAGTCTGCAGTCCTGAGGTCACAGCAGATGTATGGCTGTGAGTTTTCACTTCTTTCTTTACTGCTATATCCTCAGTATCCAGAAAAACACTTAGAACATAGAAATTTCTCCACCAGAGTTTGTTGAGCAAACAAGTGAATTACAACTCTAGCTCAACCTCCTGACAACTACATAGAAGAAAACAGAGGTAAAACCACCCAATCCAACATTTTTAACAAGGAAAAGGAGTTAAAAGTAAAGCAGAGAATGATCTGTCTTTTTCAGTAAGGAACCTACAGGCAATTTTAAACAAACAGTAGGGAGAAGTGAGTTTCTGAGGTCCTTACACCTTTCCGGTGATCACTTAGCCCCAAACACTGAGCTTCATGGATGAGTCCAAGTTAGCAAGGGTGAGACATTGCTAGATCAAGAAAGGCTGCCTAATGCTTCGTTTTGCCTGGCTCTGGGACAGCAAGCTCAGGGTCATCTGAGTGTCACCTAAACAACATCTCTCCACTCCCTCAGGAGAGTTCCTCTCAGATGCCACTGACCAGTGTGCTCTGAAGGCCACATCTGCCTCTATCCCTGAGGACACAGGCTGAGCCTCCCCAACACTGGGCAGGGATTTCTGAGGGCCTGGACTTCCTTCCATGCCTGCAGGAATGGAATTTGTCCTGGCATCTTGGCAGGGCAACATGGTATCAATTGGAGTCAGGAGACAGAAATCAAGGCAAGACCAGTCACTTCCATCAGAATTTCCATCTACATACAGACATCTTAAATGGAAAAGCCACAAGTGTTTATCGTTCCTGGTCAAGGCCACCCTGGCCACTGGATACTCTCCCAGCTTTATCTTCCCCCAAATTATTTTCCTTGTTTCAGACCCCAGTCACATACTCCTGCTACCTCACAGACCCCAGCACACCCATGGTGCTTCTGTGGACCACATCATTCCCCTCCACTAGACCCTAGCCCTCATGTGTTCTGTAAGTCAGCAGAGCACCAGACTGTCAAGCCTCTAGCCCTTGCTCAACCAGCTAGGGCTACTGCAAGGCTGGCCTGGCCTTTCCTGACTTAGAATAGCAAGCCTAAGGCCAGTCTCTTACACAGTCAAGGCCATGGCCCATGCCTGTAGGAAAGAAAGCTCCTACACAGAACAATGAGGAACAACAGATCTCCCAGCCCCCAGGGCCTGGGCAGCTGTCTCTGGACAACAAAATCAGACAAAGCCAGACAGCACTCATGTTACTACCCGGCCCCTTGCCCCTAGCAGAGTACTAAATGGATTTTTCTTCCTGTTGGAGACTAGAAAGGGAAGAGAGGGGAGGGGGGAGGGAGAGGGAGGGAAGGAGGGAGAGAGGGAGGGAAGGAGGAAAGGAGGAGAAACTGTAGGAGATGGCAGTTGCTAAAACAAGGTGGGAAGGGAACCCATTGAGGTCAGCAACACACCCCAGCTACTCTGAGCAAGCAGCTGTAAGGAGCAGTCTCTCTCCACTAAGGGCTCTATCCAGCAAGGGTTCCCATGAAAAGACCACCTAGAAATGCTGGTTTGTGAGGGGAGCACCAGGAGTCCAAAAACCTACCGGCCCTGTCACCAACTCTTGTGGTCCTTCTTCCTAGCAACCTCACCATCCAGGATAAGAAACAACATGGTAACCTTATTCCACATTCCCTAATGGAACACAGCCTCCTTCATATGGCCATACTTCATGCCATCCTTGTGTATTGAGTATACCCAGGAGAAGGTCCATCCGATGTGGTAAGCCAAAAGGCAGGATGTATGGGTTATCAATGTGCATGACTTCTATTCTAAAAGTCCTAGACAGAGCAAAATAGGGTATAGCTCTCACCCAGAGCCTGAAAGTAATTGAATCATCACACTTACTATTTTGCACAATATCAATGTGCTTGCCAATTAGGTAAATAAGCTTATTAAAAAAAAAACAAAAACAAAAAATGATGTGAATTTAGATGCTGAACTGTGGGATCTTTTTAAAAAGTTTTTTTCTTAGATTTTATTTATATATATATATAAATATTATATATATATAAATATTATATATATATATATATATATATAAGTGTTTTTCCTGAATACATGTCTGTATAAGTATGTGCAGTGCCTGTGAAGGACAGAAGAGGACATCGGAGCTCCTGGGACCGGAGTCACAGTTTTTAGCTGTCATGTGGGTGCTGGAAATTAAACCTTGGTTCTCTGGAAAAGCAGATGATGCTCTTAAGCCTAAGTCATCCCTCCAGGTCTCACAGGACCCAATCTTCAACTGGAAATGCCGAGGTAAAGTGTATGTACAGGGCATGGCGTTCACTGCTTTACTACCTGTGCACCAGGCACAGACCAAGATTTGGGGTACTGAGGTCTAGAGTCTCCCAGAGCCCTGTACCCTAACAGTCTCATGGCATGTGAGCCTATTCCAGGTGGCAGACACTTTAAAGGGCTATTGTAGCTGGAACCGGGGTTAAACTCACTGGGGCCTGCCCACAGTCAGGCTCACCTCCTTTCCTTTACAGGTGAATCTCAATCTCAGTGATGTGGAATGGCCTCAGGATGGAGGTGTGTAGAAGTCGGACTCCTAGGGAAGAGATCATCACTGGAGAGAACCTAGAACTCCCACCAGGGAGAAGCATCCCCTGTGCTGGGCCAGCATGTGATCAGAACAGTGGTAGGACCTGTCTATACAGATGCTGAGGAAGCAAGTGAAGTTAGGAGACACTGTATATCCCCCGCCCCACCCCGGTCTCCTAATGATGGCCCACACACCTGCAAGATCTTCCCAGGCCCTTAGCCTACAAGCTCTAACACATTGTTGCTCTAGAGCACCAGACCTCCCTTATATACACTGAACATGACTGAGGTGGTCAGCTTCCCCATGTCTACACATATGAGGAGCGTGCCTCTCATTTCCTAGGCAGGAAGTATGATGGCACAGAAGCATTCTCCAAAGAGAAGCCTTCCACCCTCTGCTCCCAACCATGCCAAGCAAGGTTGATCCAGATCCTAACTCAAGGGTTACACCCTGGCTGGAGTCATCCAGCCAGTTAGGGTGCAAGCCCAGGTGTTCTCAGACTCCTAGCTGTTCTGTCCTGTGAGCAGAAGCAGCACAGGGAGCTGGATCACTCAGCCAGTGGCTAAGAGAACAGAGAGGGGATTGAGGGAGCCAGGATGTCCTGGAAATGTCTTCAGGGGCCACCAAAGGGCCGCCTGTCTTCACCTGCCACTGGAACATTCCCCTAGATCCACATGCCAACTTCGAAATAGTCCTCCAGTTCCAGGCAGAGGAGGAAGCTGTTTCAGCATTTGGCTGCAGCCTCTAAGACAAAGTCCTTTCCCTCTGGGGAGTTATACCATGATGTGCCTTTAAAAATAAAATCAGGCCTACTTCCTGCCTCATCTGGAAGACTTTTGATCTGATCATATGATTTAGACTATCTCTTACCACGCAATTTCCCAAGCCTTTCAGCATATGAACTAAGTGCACTTGGTAAATCAAGGATGGGGTTAAGAGTTGGCCCTTTAATGGCGTCCTCCTTATCCACCCCATAGATGACAAGACTGCCACACCATCAAAGCAGCACCAGTCAGCACACTGTTCCACATCCCCAAGCCACCAGTCCCCCATCCAGTCTGCTCTGCATTCCCACAAGAGCAAGCACTTGCTCTGCTCTTCCTGGAAACACATGCTGTTTAAGCATGTCATTGTGGACTTAAATGCAAAAAGTAAGACTGCAAAACATATAGGAAAAAACAGGAGAAAATCTTTCAGCTTAGGGCTAGGCAAATTCTTAGACCTGACCCTAAAAGCACAATCCATAAGGTAAGAAATGAATGCACTGGACTTTATTCCCAAGTTTAAGGTAATTATAATGTGAACAAGTTTGTTAAATAAAATACCAGATTTTATTTAGGTAAAAATGTTTTCAAACCACACATCCAAAAAGGAAAAAAAAAAGTATCTAGAATATATAAAGACCTTACAAAACATAAATACCAAAAAGTAAAATGAAATTCCTAGTTTGAAAATTTGACAATAAGCAAGAAGTCTGACAACATTTCAGCAAAAAGACTCACAGACTAGCTGGACACTGGGGTGCACACCTCTGAGAAATGAGATCTCCCAGTCAGCCTGGGCTGCACAGCAGAAATAAAATAACCCACGGGTAACAAAGTAGGAGAAAATGTTCAACATCAATAACCACCAGAAAAATGCAAATGTAAATCACAATGAGCTATATCTATATATCTAATAAGTACTTACCAGAATGGCCAAAGAACTAAAAAATGAAAATATACAACCAAATACTGACCGGAAAAAAACGACTGGGTTATTCATACATTGCTGATGGAAATATAAAAAGGTACAGCCATTCTGGAAGAGTCTAGCAGTTTCTTAAAGAACAAAACATGAACTGCCATGCAACTTGTCCACTGCACTTTGAGACATTTATCCCAGGGAAATGAAGATTTATATTCACACAAAAACCGGTACATGAATGGGCACAGCAGCTTTATCCAGAACAATCAAGAACTGGAAGAACCACAGGAGCCCTTCAATGGGTGAAAGGTTAAACGAAGTATGATATATCCACACCATGGAATACAAGGTACCAGCACACAACTGCACCAACCTCCAGAGAGTTACACTCAGCACAACGACCAGTCCCAACAGCGTGCTGTACAGTTCCATTTCCATAACACTTGAAATGAAGAAAGAAAAAGTATAAATGTGGAGAAGACTAGCAGTCTGGGTATGGAGCAGGAAGGAAGTAGGTATGTCCATACAGAAGGGACTCTCGTGGGCATGGGTATGTTCTGGATCTCGTCTGTATCAATATCAACATCCTGGTTGTGAAGTTTTACAAGATAGAGCCACTGAGGACACTGAAGTAAAGATATTAACGGAATTTCTATTTCTCACAGCCACTTGTCAATCAACAAGTACCCCAAAGTAAAAAGTATAACAAGAACAAAACACTAGGCAGTCACAGCTCCCTAAAAAGGAACTAATATACCAGAAAGCCAAGAATGAACACACACGCACGCACGCACGCGCCTGTGAGCTCCAACAGGTTTTTGAGAGATCATCCAGAAGAAATATCTGCAAATGAGATAAATTTTAGGGCAGAGTGACTGACTATCTGACACTAGGACACCTGAGAAACCAACACCCCCAGAGCACAGCAGCAAGGCAAAGGCCATGTCACCCCAACCCTGAAGCTACAGGCGACAATATGAAGCAAGGAGATCCAACCTACCTCCATCACAGAGTCATGTGGTTCAGGAGTCACTTCCCAGCAGCCCTCCCAAAGACAGTATCTTTTTATCTTCCCAAGGCTCTGTAGCAACACAGCTGGGCAGACACTGGTGGCTCTAGAGAGAACAGGCCCTGAATGCTACTGTGCTGCAGCCTCCCCATACTCACGTTCAGCACCCAGTGAAGAAGGTGGGAAGAGAAACCACAAACTGGCACCTCTGCCTCAGTTGCTTGGGTTTGAAATGCATCCAGGAAGTGAGGAAATGGCATAGGAATCTGCCCTAGAGTGATGTCTTCAAGGGCAGGTCCCCATTATGGGCAACCCTGCTGGTATTACCACAAAGGAGACTGGGGCTCTGCAGAGGCCTGGCAGCAAGATCACATCCCCGGATGTGTCAACCTCTTAGGAGGTAGACAGCCATAACCCCTCAGAATGACACGAGAGGATCGTGAGGATCAGCCTGAACTGCAGGCACGGGGAAGCCTATCCCTGGATCTGCAACCCTTAATGAGAACCATCAGCGGCTCCAAATGAGCTCACCCGAGGCCAACAAGATGCTTATAAAGCAAATCCATGTAGGAATAAGCTGGGCAGAAGCACCTTGGCCCACACTCTGAGGTCTCTGTCTCTCTGTGACCTCAAGGAATACACCTGCAGTCTCTGTGCCTTTGGCATCTCAGACTACAGCACTGCACCTCAGAGGGCACACAGGACAATGCCTACATACACCAAATCTACAGTCACTGTTTTAGATATCTAAAAGAGTGGACGCTAAGATAACCTCTGATCTTTTTTATTTACAGAAATGTCCATTTCATATGCCTGTCAATATAATAATTAGCTAGCCTATCTTTAAAACTGTTAACCTTTGCACAAATGGGTTGAATCTGTATTCCCCGATATACTGCCCAACAATGGTAGGCCTTATGAAAGAAAGGCCTGGCATAAACACAAACACATTTCTTCCACTTGGGCTAGAACAGCTGAAAATGGCTCCCAGGTGTGAGCAGACACAATAGACCCTGCCTTCTTTGCAAGGTCATCCTGCAGGTCAAAGTCAAGCCAACCATTTTCGGATTAGGTGCATGTGCACAAGAGGCTTCCCCAAGTGCTAACTGGATTACAGAAGCCACCTGCAGGAAGTGGGGAGGGGGAGGAGGGGAGAAGGAAATGGCCCAGTTGGAATGAGTCTGTTGATATGGGCAGGAGCCAGCCCCTTTCACACGGGAGGTTGTGCAACCAGAGCAGCTCTGCTTCCAAGCTGCATTTCACGGAGCCCTGGAGGGTGTTCAGAGCCCACTGCTGGAAGGAGTGGCTCCTCCCTCCAAGTCTCTCCTGGTTTCTCAAGCATCAGGAGCAGCCTTATTCCCACTGGATCCTGTACTATATTGAGAGAGAGGGAGAAAGAGAGGGAGGGAGGGAGGAAGGGGGGATGAACACCACCCAAACATCTAACAAAAGCCAACACTCAGCAGTACAACTTCAGCTGCCGGGTTCCCAAAAAGGCAGGAACTTCCATGACCAAGTTGGTATTCCACAAGTGCTCCCCTGCCTCGGCTCCCCCAGCTCTGTAGCTGGTGTTCCTTCACTTTCTCAGCAAATAACTTGCAGATGTACCTCTCATCTCCCCGGCTTACCACCCCCACTCTCAAAGACCGAGGGGGGGAGAGAGAAGGAAAAGGACCAGTCATGACTGTGTGTGATTTGGCAGACTCTCTAGGAGGCCACATCGGCTCCCTTCCCAGAGAAAGGCTCACTTCAACTGGGGGCAAAAGGACGTCTGCACTGCAGAATCCCCAGGAAGCTGCCGGAACACAGGGCTGCTCTCTTTGTAAAGTGGGAATTTTCTATTTTGAGACTCAGTGGTGGTGGTACCCAGCATCCAATGAGGCTGCAGTTCTGAGACCACAGGTCCTCCTCAGCCTTTCAGCAGAAACTTGCTGGCTTGCTTAACAGCCTGTTTGATGACAAAGGAAAAAGACAGAAAGGCAAGTGTCCCCAAATGGAGCTAGCCATGTCTGTTAGTCCTGCTAGTACCCGTGAATGCCCCAGGGTCTCACTGTGCCGGCTGAACAGTGGTAAATTACACCCACTTCGGGGAGGAGGAAGAACGGAAGTCTAATATTAGAGATGTGGATCAGAGTCCACAGGGTACCAACTGAGATTTCCAAATTCCTGAGTCCTAGAACAAAGAATTACAACAAAAACACACAGACAGTGATAGAAATAGGGATCGTGTATGAAGGAAGAGAAAGGCATTCCCAAGAATGGGAATGGGCTAGACAGCTGGGGCAGGACTGAGACTTTTATCAAAGCCTCCCACCCTAAGCCTGGTGACCCTCTGCAGGTCATTGCCATCACACCTACCTTCTCTTGAAGATTGTATGGGCTTTGCTTGAACTTTTGTTTCATATAGCCAGGCAGGGAAGAGTTTTCAGTCTGCCAACTGGCTTCTTCCCTTGCATTAATCTCTGATGCCTACTTCTCTATGCCATACACTATTGCCACAACCTTGGTAAAAAGACGCGATTTTATCTAAGACCTTTCCTGTCATGTGTCCATCAGCAACATGAAGGGACCTCAGACAGTGCTCAGCCCTTGTATGATGATTATCTGTCCGCCTTTCTCTGCAGCTAAATGGAGTTGCTTAGGAGAAGATGACCTAGACCAGTTGTTACTGAGTTTCTCCTGGACCCCTCCTAGGAGCCTCACAGGAGGCATGGCAGCCTTAATGTACAACTCTGGAGTTCATTACAAACCAGTCTGTACCCTACTGCTTTTCTTTTATTGTTAAGCCTGAAAATTGCAAGGAGAAAGACCATATCCATGAGTGCCTAATTAAAGCAAGCTTTATTTTAGAGGTGCACCTGGGACTGGCCAGCTGGCTGTCCAGCCTAAGTTGGGATTTTAGAGCAGCCCTGGGTGTGAGGAAGACAAGGCTTTTTATAGCTTGGGGCAGGGGGGTTCCAAATGGGGGATTTGGTAGGCAAAATAGGCAGGGTCATAAGCATAACAAGTTAGTCATAACAACCTCCTGAAACAAGGACATGATTGCAAGGTGGTCGTAACAACAGGTAGTCCTAACAAGATAGCCATAACAAACCTTTAGAAACAAAGGTAGGATTGTAAGATGGTTATTAACTTTTTGAAACAAAGACATGATTGCCATTCCTGGAAGAGGCAGTAGAGAACTATTTGTAGTTAAGGTTACAGGTGGGGCATGGCACAATCCTTGAGAAACAAAGGTTTAATCAAACAGGAATGAACCTAGTTTGTCTTTACTATAAATTTGCTTTTAAGCCTAAGATGGAGGCAGGCTGGTTCTTCATTATCTCTTTTGCTTACTGGTGATCAGGACTATAGCCTCTCCAGGGCAGAGGTTGTGGAAGCAGGAAGAAACGGTTATGCACAATGCCAGGCTGGGAACAGACAAGAGAGGGACCCATTAGAGCAAGGAGAGAATTGCATACCTCCCCAACACCCCTTGTTAACCACCACATGAAACAAAGAAGTGCTCTCAAGACTTAGGTAAGGACAGGATCTAACAGACACTGGTAACTGATAGTCAGCAGTAGAGTAAGTGGTATTAAAGCTGACTCTTGCCCGGAGGCGCAGGCTGCAACAGCCACCAGTGTTCAGATAGCAGTATGTCTCCCACCAGGTGAAGTCTCCCGCCAGGTGAAGCTGTGCAGAGTGCTCCTTGTCTCCTTCCCTCTCTAGTAACTTGGAAAGTCAGCTGGAGAGCCCCAAGTAGGTCACCAATGAACAACAAACTGAGCAGCCACACACTGGTAACAGCCACGGGTCTCAAGCACGCACAGTATATCCGTGGTACTATGCTTATTGTCTACTGCCACTCAACTCTGAGCAGTGACTGCTTGGAGTCCAATATTCCAGGCAGGTGCCTGTCACCACACAGGTGACATCATGGAAATGTCTGATTTATTCTCTTCCAAATTCCAGTGAGCTTGGGAAGGATACCTGAGCCCTGGGGCTTCTCTCCCATATCTCATATAAACTTAGGCAGTGGTCCTCCGTGGCAGGACAACAGCATCTAGGAAGACATAAGCTAATTGTCTTGTCCCATACAGAACTGTTGAATCGGAAGACGGGGACCAGCTTCAACACCAGTTGTCTTTCTTCTCTTGATGACTAGCCTAATACTGGCCTGTCAGGGGATGCACTCACACAAAGTTTGAAAGAAAGCTAAGGAAAAACAAAGGTAAGAGCCTTACCTACTCTTGCATCTCAGATGAGAGGTAAGCACTCCTGCCCCAACATACACACACCACTTCAAGACTATTAGCAATGGAGTTCTACATCCAGCAAAGTTACACCTGTAACCTTGAACTATGATCTGTCTCTAAAAACACAATACACAGAAAAAAAAAAAGAAAGAAAAAGAAAAAGGATATTAGCAGCCAATTATCACTCAGTATACATTCACCTGTGTTTCAAGCCTAATTTCCGATGGTCATAGCTCAGGTCCTGAAGCCAGGAATAATTTGCAAAGTTGAGTGAAATCCCTGTATCCCTGGCTTCCAGGCACGTGCTCATGGAGGGTAGGGAAGGAAGGCATCTGTAGATCACAGCTCTCTCCCCTTTAAGGTTTGCTTCTCAATTACACTTTTATTATTAACTGATTTCTGTCTGCATGAGCTGCTCTTCCAGAGGATCTGGATTTGACTCCCAGTACCCACATGGCAGTTCACAACCACCTGTAACTCCAGTTCCAAGTGAAGGGATGCCATCTTCTGGCCTCTGTGGGCACCAGGCATGCACACTGTGCAGAGACATAACAACCATACACATGAACTAAAATAATTTAAAAATGTAAGAGAAGTATTTCTAAGCAACAATGAAAACTTTAAACAGCAGTATTACAAAGTCACAACAAGGGTGTGTAACTAACTGCTGCTCAGGTGTCCTGTCTAGCTAGGACACAGGTTGAGAAGAGCAAAGAGCACGGCATGGTGACAAATAAGGTCTGAAATGTTCCACCCCTAGAGGAGTAAGGCAGCCCCTACAAGGGTCACATGGGAAGTCGGCTGCAGCTGCTGCCCGGCAGTCACAGCCCACTTCACGGCAGCAATGCTCCCTGCTCTGAGAGAGGAACCACTTCCACTGTTCAGTGGTCTCAATATAGCAATGCTGGAGGGAAAACACAAGCCCTTCCTCAGCAGAAATGATGGTGATCTGTCAGACAAAAGTACTGTTGCCATGAGAATCAAAAGCTGAGTTTCCTGTACTTCCAAAAAAAAAAAAAAATTTAAATCTTGAACATAAAAATCTGCTGGCAGATTCTATTCCTTTTTAAAGTCTGTTTCTTCTTCTGAGATCTATTTTTTATGAAATAAGCTCCCTCACTCCAACCCAATCCTATTAAAAGCTTTCCTTGGGTTTTCATGCTTTCTGTTATTAAGGACAAATGGCCTCAGCATGATCCTCAACACTAATGCAAATAAACCTGTTCTTTGGCAAATACTTTAATTG
>CABHPQ010128549.1:13463-25152 GCA_902168405.1 Peromyscus aztecus | reverse complement strand
TGATTTCTGTTGCTGTGACAAACACTGCTAACAGAAGCAACTTGGAGAGGAAAGGGTTTATTTCAGCTTACGGTTGTAGTTCACCGTGAAGAGGAATCCGAGCAGGAACTCAAGGCAGGAACCTGGAGGTAGGACTGGAACTCAAGTCATGGAGGAACACTGCTTGCTGGCTTGGTCTCCACGGCTTGCTCAGCCTGCTTACTTACACAACTCAGGACCACCTGCCTAGAGATAGCACAACCCACAGTGGCTGGCCCACATACATCTATCATTATTCAAGAAAATGCTTCACAGACATGCCCACAGGTCTATTTGATGAAGGACAGTTCTTCACTTGAAATTCCCTCTTCCTGGGTGACTCTGGAAGTTTGTGTTAAGTTGTCAAAAACTAGCCAGCAAACTAGTAGATGCTACCTCCCACATCTTCCAGACTGGCTCCTGGCACACAAAAGCTGAGCACTAAGAAAATGGCTTGTTCTTGTTGCTGATGTGGAAATTATTGAAACCTTGTGGCCCATCCTATTCTACAAGGGGGATTCCAGAAGAGATTAGAAGGGCATTGGGTTACTTGCTGGGAACTTTCAAAGAGCAACCTGTAGCTAATCTCTGATTTTTATTTGATCCTTAAAGTCCACATAGAGTGGGGAACATTGGCGGCTGGATTTCCTTCTCTCAGACTGCATTCCATTTGAATAATCTTACCCAGCCACCTTAAATTGATTCAGAAGATGTTGGCTCTAGAAAGGGAAAGCTTGGATTTCTTTGGACGTCAAGTTGAGTTATGAACTTAACTTAGTCTTTTTACATGTCAAGATTAGTTAGTCAATTGGGGAATTCTGTGTTGGACCAAGGACCACCCAATCAGCTTCACCCCACTGCTATAAAAGAGAAATGCACATATGCAAGAAGATAAAGTTCTGGAAAAGACAAAACCATGACACGTAGTAAGTTTCCAATTTCTCCAACCGCCAGCTTGGAGATAAGTTGTACTGTCGGGAGCCAAATGCTATCTCATCCAGAAGAGCAAGATAACTTAGAAGGCAAATTACATGTTCTAGTTTGATTTCTGTTGCTATGATAAAACACTGAGCAAAATCAACTTAGTGGAGGAAAGGATTTATTTCAGCTTACGGGCGTTGGTCCATCATTAAGGGTAAGTCAGAGCAGGAGCCCAAGGCAAGAACTTGAAGCAGAAACCATGTGAGGACATTGCTTACTGGGTGGCTCATGCTTAACCTAGATTTTCACACAGCCCAGAACTACCTATGCAGGGACTGTGGTCTAGACCGTCCCACATCCATTAACAATCAGGACAGACTGTCACAGACATTCCCACAGGACAGTGTGATCTAGGCAGTTCCTCAATGGAGGCTTCTGTGCTCAGGTAACTCTCAGCTATATCAATTTGACAGTCAGGGCTAACCAGGACATGGTTCTTCCTTTCTCTTCCGGTATTGATTGGGGACCTGCCCTCAAACTTGATTGATAATAAATCTTCCATGTGTGGAAATACATGGCAAACATGTTCATAGTCTAAATGGACTCCTGCTAGGATGTCCTAAACAGTAGACATGTGCTCCTCCTGGTTCCAGAGGCTGAAAATTCCAGATCAAATTTCCAGCAGGTGTGGTATATGGTGAGGGTGGGTTCCTCATCAGTGGTACATGCAAGCTTCCTTGGGCATATTTATAAGGAAATAGAGACCTTCATAAGGGCCCTGCTCTTGTGACCTCTTAATACCCCCATCTGGGATTAAACTTGATCATACGAATCTGGGGAGATACAAGCAAGCAGACCCTGGTGCCCGCATTCTGTGGGATTCTCTGTAACTGACACAATCAGCCACAAAGCCTCCTGTGAGGAAGCTGGGGCTTCTGCTTCTTCCCCTACCGCCTTCTGCTACTGGGATACCTTTTCAACAGATCTTTTCCCTCTGCTGTGGTTTCAGTTGAGACTCGGGCACTGGCTTTGTTGACAGAGTCGTCTTCCTGAAGTAGTAGTGTGGTTATCTCTGCCCCAGAGCCCCCCTTACCTACCTGTGATAGCTGACTTCCCTGGCACAGCATACATTGTTCTTTGAATATGGCCTCTGTCTGCAAACCCCACCCCCCCCAACGCCTCTGCCACCTTGCACCTGATGGGCCCCTGCAATGTGTCATGCTGTCACCACAGCCCACCCACCTGCTCTCTTCTCTGCCTGGGATGCCCTTCTGTTCTTTCCTTGGAAACGATGGTCATCCTTCAAATGGTGGGCTTGGCAACAACATCAAGAGGAAGACAGTTGATCCTCACAATAGTCTACTCCCTGTGTCACTTCCCATGATGCACTGTGGTTTGTTTACCTTCCTTCCCAGAACCTGAGCTCCTTAGAGCAGTACTGCCTCTTTGCCGTTCTCATCCCAGTGCTCTGGTACCATGAGCCATAGCTGCTGTTCAGCTAAGCCAAATTCTCATGGGAGGAGTTGAGTACCACATTATAATTTATACATACATACATACATATATACATACATACATACATACAAACACATGTATAGTATATATATATAATACACATAAAATAACACATGATATATACAATAATGCACATGTAATATCCATGTATAGCATATATACACATATACTATATACAATAATGCATGATATATACAATGTAGTGCACATATATACAATATAACATATACCATGTGTAATACATATAGTAATATACATATATAAAACAATGTGTGTATAATATGCATGTATTATATGTAGTATATGCATATTACATATACACATATATGCATGTTGTATATATAGTGTGGTAGATGTATGTATTTGTGTGAGAGTATGCACTTGTGAACTCAAATGTGTGAACACCTGTGCATGGAGGTCAGAGGTCAACATTGGGTATCTTCCTGGATCACTCTCCACTTTGCTTTTTTGAGATGGGGTGTCTCACTGAACTTGGAACTCACTGATTGGGTTGGACTGGCTGGCCATTGAGCTCCAGGGATCCCCCTGTCTCCACCCCCTCCCCCAGTGCTAGGATTATAGGTATGCTCAGTCACATCTGGCTTTTACTGGAGGGCTGGATATATAAACTCAGGTCTTCACTCCCATATGGCAGGTGCTTTACAGGCTGAGGCATCTCCACCCCCCAACACATAGCTGTATTATAGGGCTCCTTAGTGATAAAGAGGTAATTCACGTATTTTATTCAATGTTGTCAAAACAGTCATATGTTAAAAAATATCCAGTCATTATTCTGCCTGGAGAGGAGGAAGAAAGTCAACGGGAAACCAAAACCATGGAGAAAAGCATTTCACATCAGGTACAAATTAAAACACCCAGGTAAACAGTTAGACAGGCGCAGTAGGGGTTTTAGTGTGCGTCCTCTGGATGGATTTGCCGCTAATACTTTTAATTGATGCTTTCCTGGGAGCTGGGAGCATGCCACTGTGCAGCTGATTTGTTTCCATTTATTTTTACTTTTCAGCTGGTTTATTTTATTTTATTTTTTTTTTTATCTTTGTAGAGATTCTCTTCTCGGTTCCATTTTCATTCCAGTGGTTCACGGTGTGCCACCAAAGTAAAGCAGTTGGGGGCCCATTGGGATTTCATAGCCATTTGATTCAAAATTTATCCCAGGGAAACCCCTTTAAACCACGGCACTCCAAACCTCCTGGATAACCAAATGAGATGAAGGAAGGGTTTCCCTATGGGAAAACAGAGTTCGGTTTGTGAAGTGTTTCCCTCGGCCCTCAGGAAGGGGAAGGAATGCTCCTGAGGCCCCTCCTAGCAGCACTGAAGACTGTGTTAGAGGTGACCTCCCTGGGAGTCCTATTGGGAGCTGGCTCAGTGCAGGGGCCTTTGAAAGCTCTTGGTTCTCAGAGCTGCAAGTGCTGCTGTCAGAGGGCCCTGTCCTCAGGGAATTCCATTTCCTGGAAATGCTTTGTCTTTAGGTGAACACCACAGAAGCTGCTTCAATGAAGGAGCCATGGCTGTGGATGAACACTCCTCTCTGTCTGTCTGTCTGTCTGTCTGTCTGTCTCTCTTGCCCTCCTGTCCTTGTGTGTATGTGTGCAGGCCCACCTCCCCACACAAACACACACCATTAAGGCCAGAAGAGGATGCTGGATGCCTGTAACTGGAACCACCTGATGTGGGGGGTGGGTGGGTGGGTGGGAACCAATATTGGATTCTCTGCAAGAGCAGCAAACACCTGAGACATCTTTCCAGCCCCACCCCTTTTGTTGAGAAAGGGTCTCACGTGTTGTAGGCTGGCCTCGAGCTCACTGTGCTCGAGTCAAGAGTGACCTTGAACATTGGCTCCTCCTGCCTGTATCTCCTAAGGGCTGGTATCCCAGGTGTGCACTGCCACACCCAGTTTATGCAGTGCTGGGGATGGAACCAGGTAGGGAAGGCATCAGCTGAGCTACATTCTCAGCCTTCAAGTTTTTAATAAAGGTAATTTCATATAGGCGGTTGAAAATATTTTTAGTACCATACGTTTTGATCATGTTCACACGCTAGTCCCTCTCTTCTAACATCTCCCAGAAACTCCTACCCACGTTCCTCTCCTTCATGTGCCCCTTTTTTTAAACCACTGAGTCGAGTTGGTGCTGTCAGTCCATAGGTACAGGACCAGGCACTGGGGTACGGGCAACCTACCAGGGGCTGAGTCCCTGAAGAAATCTGATTCTGTTTACAATAGCTCCTTAGCTGGGGGTGGGGCTTTGTGAGACCCTCCCCCATCCATTGTGGAATTTTGACTAGTTTGCTCTTATGCAGATCTTGAACACAGACAACCACAGTGGCAATGAATTCATGTGTGCAAGGGGCCTGAATGGACAATTTCTTAATTGTGTGTATGTCAATGAAGTGGCCCTTGTATAATAATAATAATAACAGGCACAACATAAAACGCAGCTCACCTTGAGACCCCTCTTCTGTTCAGTTGGTCATGCCTAACTAGTTCACTCTAGGAATCTGTTTGAAAAGCTGTTTTGTGTTCTCCACTGCACTGAATTCAAGGCTTCACCTCTGAAGAGTCCATCATTGGCCTGGGGATGCAGCTACAAGTCCCAGCATGGCTTTTAGGAAACAATGCCCATCTTCACTAGAACTTTAAGGCATGGTCACCAAGTCACGGTTACATGACTGTAATTCACCTGTGAATGATCAGTTCTGTGAATTGGCAACATAAGCAGCCATACAACTATGAGAGCCACCATGAGTATTCCCAACACCCCAAAGTTCTTCCTCACTTCTTTGTAGTCAGGCCCTTGTCCCAGACTCAGTCCCTGGCCATCAGTGATCCGTCCCTTCTTCTAACAGTTTTGATAACTCTAGAATATAATAAAAATGAAATCATGAAGTAGTTAGACCTATCTTCCTTGACTCAGCCACATGCAACATCCACTCGTGTTATTCCATATATCAGCAGCTTATTCCTTTTCATCACTGTATAGTATTTTATCACATGGACCATCTACAGTTGGATTGCCTATTCACCAGTTGGACATTTGGTTTCCTTCTAGTTTTTGATGATTTTCAATAACATCACAGATACTTGCAGACAGAGTGTTCGTGGCCTCAGTTTTCTGTTGGGCAGATAGCTAGGAGCAGAATCGCTGATCACGTGTCACATGTGAGTTAAACTATATCTAACTTGCCAACTGGTTTTCAAATGCCATCAGCAATGGGTGATTCTCCTGTGGCTTCATTCTCACCAGCATTGGGTATTGTTTGTGTGGCTGTGCACATGCCATGATGTTCGTGCGGGAGTCAGTTCTCTCCTCCGCCACGTGAGTCCTGTCAGTGGACGTCAGATTGCCAGTCTTGGTAGGCAGCACCTTTCCCCGTTGAGCTATCGTGCCTGTCTAAGTCTTTTCCAGTCTGAGAAATTAGACTAGTACAGAGTGCTATCCTAATACAGTTTCCACACACATCACTAGTCGCTAGTTCTGCTTAACATCATTTTGAGATAAGATTGCACTATGTAGCCCAGGCTGGCCCGAACTCTCCATCCTTCTGCCACAGCTGCCTGAGTGCTGGGATGAGAGGTGAGCACTGTCACCCTCACTTGTTGAGGACCCTTCCTTTATTTGCCATCCAGAATTCTTCTATGGCAAAACATCTGTTAAAACCTTTTGTTTATCTTTTAAATGTGGTCATTTGTTTTCTAATTATTGATTTGTGAATCTTCTTTACATATTGTGAGTAGTTTATTTTTTTAAATGTGGTCATTTGTTTTCTAATTATTGATTGGTGAATCTTCTTTACATATTGTGAATAGAAGCCATTCATCAGAGTTGTATATGGCAAGAGTTTTCTCCTAATCTTTAAGTCACTTTTTCATGCTCCTAAAAGTAGTTTTACAATATCAGGCATTTAAAAATATTGATAAAATTCAATTTATCAATATTTCACTTATGGTTGGCAGCTGATTCATAAATGCATTTGGGAAAAGGTGGTAGAGTACAGGATTTGATATTTTGGGGAGAGGAGGACATAACTGGTACTGGAAGCCTTGCTTAGATCCCCACCTCCAGTCATCTCCAAAAAGGCCTCCTTCTTGTTTCCTTCTGTGTACCTCTGCCTCAGCCAAGGCTACTCGAGGCCTGAGAGAGTAGTGCTCTCTGCACTCGACTTGACCGACACTTTCAGCTCTATATTTTGTATGTATGGGCATTTGCCTGCACGAATGTATATGCACCAAGCATGTGCAATACCAACAGAGGCCAGAAGAGGGCGTTGGATTCCCTGCAACTAGAGTGACAGATGGTCTTGAGCTACCTCATGGGCACTGGGAACTAAACCTGGCTTCTCTGCAAGAGCAGCCAGTGCTGTTAACCACTGAGCCATCTCTCCAGCCCCTCCCTTCCAAGTTTGTAAGCTACAATCAAAACTGCATCTTCTACGACTTATCTGAGAATCTTGATACCTAGTTCCACACCCCTCTAAGGGCCTCCCACCCAGGTAGCTCTCATTTATGCAGTGGGCATTTTCCAAGTACTGCCTTTCATATACACTTTTCTTCCTAGAATGTCTAAGCCATCCTTACTGCCTCTTGCTCTTTCTTCAGGTTCCTTTCTCATCTCTCCGTCTTAGCGTGAGCCCCCTTGCCTGTGTCACTTGTTTGGCTAGGCTGTCCACAGCTACGCCGTCATTCCCCCTGTGCCCTCTACAGATGAGTTTCCCACGCTTCATCTTGTCAATTACCATGTTCTCATCAGGACCCCATGAAATCTCCTCTGCGCTACTGGCTAAACCCTCCTGCGGGGCCTTGATGATCTGTCTTTCCTAGCTCTCTCACGCTCTCTTGGGAGATGATGGACTGGTCCCCTGCAAGCTGGCTGGATCTCACAGCCTGAAATGACCAGGCTATGTCACCGTGTAACTCTTTTCCTTGTTCAAAACTGTGGTTTTCCACAGCCTCCTAGTTATGGCCCCACCCTTTATCTGGCTCCTCTATGCCCCTTGTCACAGAGGCTGTCCTAGACTAAAGCACGTGGTGAACATCTTCCTGCCACCCACTGAAAGGATATACAAGTCACTTTTCTGTTTTTGGAATTCCTCTTTAGGTTCCCGTTTCTCTGGGCCTCCCCCATCGTCCATCCTATGGTTCTCTCTTACTCTTACTATAAGCAGTGGAGTTCCTCTCTGGTTTAAAGGGAGCCTGTCTTACTGTACACATTGTCTCTGATGTGTGTCCTGTCCATTTTGAATGATTTGCCATCTTAGGGCCCCATCGTGTCTCACATGGTCACAATGTCCTCTCTCTTACTAAAGCTCATTCCAAAGGGTGATTCTGTGTCAGTCTCTTTCCTGAACACCTCCTTCCCTGCAATCTGGCACTTCCCTTCTTTCCTCCCCTGTTCTCTAGAGGCCCAGGATATCTTGCTCATGCCTCTGAGAACACTCTGCCTTCTATGGAGGTCAGATATCCACAGACATGCTCTCTCTTTCTAGACCCAAGGACAGAAACCTTGGTTTATCTTTATGCATCAAGTTCCAAGCATTGTAAGAGCTTGATCCCTCTTAGTGACTGGGAACCATGACCAGTGCCTTTCCTCCTGGGAATTACTTCATTAGCTTCCTCCTACCAATGCAAACCCCACCTAGACTTCAGGTAGTGTGGGGTCTGTATTCTCCAATAGCTCCTGTATCCAATCCTGGCTTTGCTCAGCCTGCCTCTCAGCTCCAAAGTCTCCCAGTCTCCAGGTCCCTGAGGCTGCTTCCCATCTTTCCCTATTCATTTATAGTAGTTTTCCCTCTGTAACCTGGTAGTCAGGTAGCAGGCAGTGAAGAATATGCTTTTAAATGTGCGTGGTATGTATATGTTCATATGTGTATGTATATGTACATGTTTATATGTATGTGTGGGTGTGTTGCACACGGAGACCAATTTTTTTTTTTTTTTTTGGTTTTTTGAGACAGGGTTTCTCTGTGTAGCTTTGCGCCTTTCCTGGAACTCACTTGGTATCCCAGGCTGGCCTCGAACTCACAGAGATCCGCCTGGCTCTGCCTCCTGAGTGCTGGGATTAAAGGCGTGCACCACCACCGCCCGGCGGAGACCGAAGTTTAACAATGGGTATCTTCCTCGGGTTCTCTGCACATTATTCTTTTAAGGCTTTGTCTCCTATTGAATCTGGAACCCACCAATTAGGAAAGACTGATTGGCTAGCAAGCCTCAGCAAGAGTGATGAATCCACAATCCCAGTGCCTTTATGTTCCCTGGGGTTCGGTTCTCTGCTACATAACAGTCTTATGTGTTTGGGCTTAGGATGGGTTCTTGTTCCACACAGTTATTGAGAAATTCATAGTCCTCTATCCTCAACTACCAATTTTCAGCATGGACAGTCACTGCCATGTGGGAACAGCAAACTCAGAGGACATTGCCGGGAATTGCATTGCCTGGCCTAAAGTGGAACTTGTCACTTCCTCTGATAATCTGTAAGCCAGAACTCAGCAAATGTCCCCAGTCTAAAAGAGAGAGAACCTAAAAAATATATTCTTCCCATGACCACAAGAAAAATGACATGCTTATGCTATGTATTTAGCATCATATCTGCTATATAAATTGGAGTTTCTTAACTGCTCTGTGTCTCTTATTCTTAAGAGAGGATTAGTCAAGATTGGGTTTAATTATATATAATCAAAAGTCCAAAGTTGTGTTGCTTTAAAAAACTTTAATTGTTCCACTACAAAGGGACATTACAGAATAGGTTGTCTAGCATTGGTACATTAGATGCACAAATGTTCAGGGACCCTGTATCATCCAAACCCTCTGATTAATCATACCAAGGATGCAGTCACTAACCTAACGGTTTGAAATGGCAACCAGGGTTCTAGCTATCACATCCAGGTTCTCAGAGCAAGATGAAGGAAGAAGGGAAAAAAGGGTTTAATCATCCCGCCCCCCAAAGAACATTCTAGAAGGATCATATGACCATTTTATTTACATTTCACTGGCCAGACCTTAGTTATATAGCAACATGTACAGTATCTGAAAAATATATTAAGCCAACAAGGCAAAAATTTATCCAGCTGAACCCCAAATTTCTATTTTTCCAAACTAAAGGAAGAATGGGTGTGGTCATGTCATGTTAGTTTCCATTATCAGCCTGATGCAGCCTAGAGTCATCTGGGAAGAGGGAACCCCGTTGGAAGAATTATCTCCATCAAACTGGTCGGTGGCTATGTCTATGAGAGACGGTCTTGACTGATGACCAATGTGGGAGGGTTCAGCCCACTGTGGGTGACACCATCCCTAGAATAAAGCTAGCTGATCATATGTTAGTGACCAAGCCAGGAAGCGGCATTCTTCCATGCTTCTGCTTCCGTTCCTGCCTGAGTTCCTCTTCTGACTTCTCTCGGTGATGGACTGTGACCTGTCAGTGCAAGCCAAATAAATGCCCCCCCCAACCCCACGCTTCAAGTTGCTTTTGCTCAGAGTGTTTTTGTCACAGCAACAGAAAGGCAACTAGAAGAGAGATTGAGACAGGCAGCCAGCATTCTGACTCTAGGGTAAGAATATTTACTTACTAAATAAATTTAAGGGTCAAATAATACATTAAAATTAGTGGCCAATAAGTGATAGTTGTTGTAATTATAAGCACAATTATATGCCTGCCAAGAATAGAGTTGATGCATATTTAAAACAAGTCAATGTGGAAATGTGTTGGTCTGAATTTAATTACTTCATTATGCTGTTATTTCCTTTTTATAATTAAATATTAATTCTTTTAGATATCAGAAGTTTTCTCTTCCTGAGAAGTCCTTATTAACTGATATTTGTCTAGAACGTTCCCCCCTTCCCACAGTATCTTGTTGAGCTCTAGGTCATTTACATGGATGGGAATAGGGTGTGGCCTTAGGGAAAAGAAGGATAATGGGGGAAAAAACAGGAGTTTAGGACTTGGTATGATGGCTAGCTTTCATTGTCAATTTAATACAACTTAGACTCATCTAGGAAGAGAGTCTTAGTGAGAGATGTCTACATTGGGTTGGGCTATGGGCATGTCTGTAGGGGATTGTCTTCCTTAAGTTAATTTATGTGGGAAGACCCAGGCCACTGTAGACAGCACCATTCTGTAGACAGGAGTCTGGAACTGTATTTGAGTAGAGCTCAAGCTGAGCACAAGCAAGCAAGCAAGAGAGCATGCATGTCTTCAATTCTCTCTACTTTTGCCTGTGGGTGTGATGCAAGTAGCACTTTCTGCCTTGGTGGGCCATGCCCTGGAACTGTAAACTGAAAAACCCATTTGTCTCACACGTTGCTTTGTGTCGGGTGGCTTTACCACAGCAACACTTGGGAAACCTGCCTCCAGTCCTAATTCTGCTGCTAGCCAGCCACAGTTCTCAGTGATGGCTTCCCGTCTGGAGAATTCTGGCCCACTCAGCTGTCAGCAGACTCCCTTCCATGGCCTCTAAGTGTCTTATATACAATGTTACCTTTCCCCACTTCTGGCTGATACTTTCTCAGACCTTCAGGATGAACCATTCCTTCTTCTGTACAGTGTTGACTGATTTGCAACACTAATACCCCACTACCTTAGATAATGCACCTCTCCATCTTGACTCCAGGTTAGTGAAATCTTTTATAAGACTAGAAGCCTTTGTAAGCTGAGGACATGGTTCAGTGCTTACAGTGTTTATTGGGCCAACATGAGGACCTGAGTTCAAATCTCTGAAGTCCATGTAAAGTCAGGAGCAGTAACCTCAGTACTGTGGATCTATAATCCCAGTACTTCTATGGCAAGATGGGAAGTGGAGGCAGGAGAATCTCCAGAGGCTCAGGGGCCATATAATATCGGCTGATGCAATGGCAAACAACAACGAAAAGAAACATGGCAGGCAGGAAAAAGAGAGACCCTGTCTTAAGAAAGGTAGAAAGTAAAGACTGACACCCACACTCACACATGTTCATGTGTCTCATGCACACATAACAGGCTTCTGTCCTAGCTACTTGGGTGGTAGAAGCAGGAGGATCAGATGTTTAAACCTTGCCAGGAATACAGAGTAAGTCCAAGTTCAGCCTACGTAACTTTGTGAGATACTGTCTCAAAATTAAAGTTAAAAATGAGCTTGGGTTATGGCTTATTAGCAGATAATTTGCCTGCCATGTTCCAGGTACTAGTTTTTAGTTCCTGATAACACACACACACACACACACACACACACACACACACACACACACACA